>JAHBCN010022823.1:0-13066 GCA_019359885.1 Listronotus oregonensis
TTTTTTGTTCTCTCTAGATTTCAGGGTAAAAACTGGTTTACGTACAGTAAATTGACCCTTAAAATCTGATTATTTAATTTAAATAATTCTTTCTTTACTTTTAAATCAACAAAAAATATATTACCATTTCGGCAGCAAATTTAACACATATGTCATTTTATGTTATACGTATATTTAAAAAATAAACTTTGCTTTTATAAGGCAAGATTTTCTTAAAACACAATTCTTCCCGAGTAACAATTGTTTACAAGAGTACTAATTAATAATTGCATTGGCAACACTGCCACGTGCAAACTTTCATAAGATAATATTTTTAACAAAATGTGAATATTTTAATGTAGTTTAATCAATTACATAGTTGCATTTTTTGAAAATTATTCCTAAATTTAAATTTGGTTAGAATATCTTAACCTTTTTTACTGCCTTTATAAAATGGTTTATTGGCTACAAAAGTTAAATTAATAAATAATACTTTATTTTCAAATAGTGCATAGTAAAAAAATGTTTTTCTTTCTCTTTTTAACATATAATAAGAAAATTAAATAAAATTTGGTAAGTAGTTAAATATATTTATGTATGTGTGTATGCACGTATGTATCGTTACCTTAAAAAGTACATATAAATCTTTTTTTAAATATAGGATACTAATTTTTTTTTATACAGTGGCAAACATATTTTACATTTTTAGAACGGCGACAGATTAACTACGAAAGCTTTGATTATTTCGTCATATTATTTTTATTTTTAAAGTTCTTTGCTTTCGATATTTTTTTTAAGCCAAGTTTTCATAATAGTACTTACCAAAATATTTTAAACAAAAAGCTTTATACATCTAAAAGCCAACCTATTATCTTTACAATGATGTTTGATGTCGCAAAATAAGTCAACATTGCTCATCCTTTACATATGAGCGGCCAAGTTTTGCAAAACCATGAGACATTCAACCGTACTGGCGTTACTTTTAAGAATAACCGTAATTGGCATAAACTAATTACATGCATAGCCTCAGCAGCTTTAAAAATTTTTTTTTTGAGCCAGAAAGTATTTCTCTCCTTCTAATCTGTATATATTCCAAATCCATCTTTAGAATATTGTTTTCATGTATGGCGTTTCCCACAACTGTAAGCATTTAAAATTCTATTCAAAGAAAAGCTTTCTTTTCTTGCCCACCGACAGGTTGTAGGAAACCTTTAGCTTCTTTCTAGGAGCTCGGCTTCTGTTTCGAGAAGTTGGCGAGTATAATTTCTCCCCTGTCAACTCCTAACAAAGCAATACGTGGTTCGTTTTTATATGTCCTTTTATATTCCGACTTAAGAGACCCCAAACTCCTCGCTTTGTTTATTCTTTTATCCCTAGCATATCAAGACTATGGAACCTGCGGTCTGTAAAAGTTTTCCTTTTACCTTTAATTCTCCAAATAGTCCCGTATTAATAAATAACCTCTTACCGAACTTAAGAACTCGCGGTACGTTAGTACTTCGGCCTTTAGTCTTCGTGGACTGTCTCAAGATAAAAAAAACATATATTTAAATTGCATTTTTAATATATTAGACCCTTATTTGCTTAATTAAAATCATTTGTGAGTCATAACATATGGCCAAATTTAAAAAGGTAGTGATACAATTTTCCCAGAAGATTATTAAACATTTAGCACGAGTTTTTTAAATATAAATTTTACTAAAGTGGTAGATTTTAAATGAAGTAACTCTCCAGTCAAAATATCAAACCAACTTTGAATAAGTTTAAAAATGAAACTATGCCCATAGGCTTTAACATATTTTTTTACACATTAGCAGTACATTGTGTGCCTTTATTTCAAATTTATTTTCCTAACTAAAAGGGTTTTTAAAAAAGTATATTTACTGCGAAAGGTTGACAAAAACAAGCTAGTATACTCTTTTATATTTACTGAAACAGCGAATTTAACTAAGTTTAAAAATTTATGTAATATTAAGAGGATAATACTGGGCAAGAGTAAATAAAAACAGTTTTTCTATACGATCATGATAAAATACTTAAAAATTGTATTTAGGAATATGAGTAAGATAATGAAAATGAATAACTGATTTTTTATAATGTTGGCATTCAGTATATTTACAGAAGTAATTAAAATAATTTTTAAACCTATAATTTGGAGAAGATTTGGCTAATATTTTATTAATATTATTGTTTTTTTTTTAGATTAAACAGTATAAATTGTTTTTAAAGGTAAAAATGCAATATAAAAACAATGTAATGGACTTTGATATCCAAATTATATTTTTTGCAACGAAACGTCATTCCCGATCTGAAAAATTTTAAAATATAAAAGTTAACTGTTTAAATTAAGGTTTATTAGATGTTTTTTTATCTTAAAAAAAATCAACTTACGAAATAAAACTAGCTGATTTTATTGCATTAAAATGCAGCTTCAAAATAATTTTAATGTTGTAATCTGGTGATGCTATCTCCAGCATTTAAGAATAAATGCTCTTAGCTTAAGCTATTCTCTTTAGGATATAACCTACTCTTGTGTTTAATTTTTTAATTTTATATTCCAAGCTTTTCATAAAAGTATATTTCATTTATACCTCTTAAAAATGTCATCTCTTTCAAATAAAATGCATTCTTTAACTTTTTTTTTAATTCTTGGCGAAAAAATAGGCTTTGGAAACCATTTGAACTCAACAATAGAACTTCATGAAAAAGTTGAAGGATAATTATTATAAAAATAGGACGTTTTAGCGAAAAAAAAGTTTAAAAAATATGTTTTTTCTTTTGTTTAAGCATATTTGTAAAATTATATTTTAATAACTATAGCATGAAGTTAGTATAAATTGTTAATCGACGAAATCGCTACTTGATGGAAATCCATTTTAATTTTTAAAAATAAAACACTTAAAGTGATATTTCCACTGTTTATTGGTATACTATACGACATATGTTTCGCTATACTATAGCTTCCTCGGGTACTGTATGAACGGATAGTATCAGTAAAGAATAAAATTTTCTGAGAAATTAATAATAAAAAAAATTCCCATTTGTGCAGAACTTAAGCGGAAAATTTAGGGGTAGATTCTACATGTAAAAATATGAAAAAAAGTTCATATAAACATGGGTCCGGAAATGCTTTGTTTTTATGATACGGGGTGCTTAAAGTTTTTCGCCTTTTAAAGTTTATTTCACATTTCTCGAAAACTCGTGTAGATATTAGGATAAGTTTTGCTACACGCAAATGTATTATTATAGGTTACATTTACATGTACAAAGTTATTTTCTAAGGGACTTACATCAGTGGCGTTCATGCCCATTCAATCTTAAGATAAGTTTTTGTGAAAACGAAGCACCGTCTGGGGAAAACGTAGAGCTTAGCGATTTAATGTTTACAGTGAAAACAACTTTGGATAACTTTTTAAAGGTACTTTGAGTTTGGAAGTTGATGTCAAGCGAGAGTTAATAAAAACGCAAAATTTTATTATGCATTACTTGCGGCAAAAATGCAGGATTGCAGCTTTGTGGTAGTTAAAGCAACTTCAAACTTATTTAATTATGATTCTCTAGATTTTATTTTTTATTTTTGCTATAAATATTAGATTACTTGGCTGCTAGTTTCGAGTGTTTTACTGGCTTATTTATAATTTTATAAGCTGTAAGCCAGTAAACAGTTTATAAAAAATTATTTTAATTACTGTATTATCAGCTTAGCTCTTATAATTAAATTAGGCAAAAAGTATAAAATAGTTTTTCTCTAAATTAACAAAAATTATACCAAAAATTTTTGATAACTTATTAGGGTGTTTTTTGTTTTTAGGATTTTAATGTAATTCAAAAATATAATATTGTTTATAAAATAATAATAATTTACCCTATTTTTATCTTTGCAGCGAGGTTGTAAAATAAGTGTTAAAACTATATTCATACACCTATTTTACAGTTAGACACGAGAAATTAATAAATTACCAAAGACCAAATATTAAAATAAACTTTTATAACAGCAAATTAAAATATATTTATTTTCCAAACTATGAATTTATCCAAAGTTATCTTGATCTTGCTGCAACAATATTCCTTTATAATATTTCTTTTCTTTTTCAATATGTTTACATAAAAATTATAAAATAATAAAATTAGGAGCATCAGACGCTTTCATAAATATGTTATTATTTAAAAGCATTAAAAGAAAAAAGGTAAAAAAATAATTATAATTTAAACCAATACATACTGGTTTTGCAAATACGTTTTAATAGTTTTTTATGACAAAGCATAAATACCATTTTTTTTAACTTGAAAATTTCAGGCAACATTACACTTGATAAACGTACCAAAAGCCACGTTTTGCGAATATTTGTACTGACTGTAAATCATTTTTTGATTTAATTTTTTAATATCTTATATACCCCAGAATATTAGAAAAAAATATGCACAATCCAAGAGAGAATTAGGTACCTTTTGTTAGTAATTGGGTGTGTTTGCTTTAAGTTATATTATCCCCTTTTTTTAATATGCCTTGAAAAACGCATTCTTAGATGGCGAGAGCCCTTGAAGAATAAGCCCCAAAGTCACGTTTGGCGTAATATCTTTGGCACCGTTGAAGCTAGGAGAGCCAAAGTTGGTGAAGTTGTTTATTTTCCTAACTTCTATGTGCTTATTTCTCCAATTACATATTTTTATTAGAAGCGTTACATACAGGATGATGTTGACTGGTATATTATGTCCCATTTTTTTCCAGAACTTTAGTAGTTTTAGCACCTAATAATAAAACCTGTATTATTTTTACACAACGAGGTATTCTTAGTCGATCTTTGTTTTTTGGCCCATTTTAAAGTAAAATTATTTTAAAAATTATCACATTCTCCATCACAAATAAATTTATCGGTAGTTGGCCAGGAATTGACCGGTATTTTTTTTTTTTTTTATACTGCGCTGCGTAAGATGTTTTATCTATTGCTGCTAGTTGCTGCAAATACCATAAAAGAAATACATGAAGCAACATTTTTTAAGTTGTGAGCCAACTGAAGTCTGCTTGGACTGGATTTTTCTTTTTTTATCCCATATGTGCAATATGGGTAATTCAATTGAGATAAATACTCGTGAATTATATATTATGTATTTATTATGTTGTAATCATTTTTTATTTAATTTTAAAACCACTTTTTAAATTAAAATATACGAAAAAGTCACAGCTTTATTTAATATAGCTTATCAGATAAAATTCGTAGAAAAATCTGAACCTTTAAGCAAAAGTAAAAGCTGGTATTTTAAAATTATTCAACAAAAATATCAAACAATAATTAAACGTCCGACGAATACAAATCCAAAAAATCCCCTAAATTTTTACCCTAAAACAATTGCCATATGTTTTTTGCTTGCTCATAGCATTTATCACTTACGTGTTCTTGGTTCAAAGTATCAAAAAACTGATCTTTTGTTGGAAGATTTGGGTAATTTAGCTTTTCCATAGAATCAATAACTAATAACAACTACAGGAAAAAACACCTTTTTGACTCATCAGTTGTTCATCATTTGCAAAGATTTTCTGGTTTCCCTAAACTCATCATCGTTTCAACCTAAATTTGAAGACGATAAAGATAATAATTTAAAACTGTCCAAGAACCTAAGTTGTGAATATTTCTTTTTTATTGTATCTGTTTTGTTATCCAAATATTCATGCATAGAAATACCGTTTTTAATGGTACATACTTTTCCTTACTTTAAGCTATAACATTAATTTTGTCCCATGCCTTCATAATTCTTTGATAAACATGTGGCAGTCGTAGTCACTTAAATTATGAAACAGACTTGAAATAAAATAAGTACCTTATATTTTAATTATTAATAGGTTGGCAAAAAATAAGGAATATATGGGAAAGAAAATATTTTTAAGTGTAAAACTTAAATACTTATAAGTACTTAAATATTAAATATCTGAATAACACTACCTAGGAAGTCACACAATGTCAATTGTAAATAGCTATTAACTGTGAGTATAAATATAAATGTAAATATGAGTGTAAGTTTAAGATAAAATATAAAAATAGTAAGTTTAGTTATGGGTATCGGTATGAGTATACGAAAATTGTAGATGAAGGTATAAGATGAAGTTTAAATATAGGTTTGGATATGGATATAAGTTAATACAACTGTGTGCATAAGTAATTCGTAGAAGTGGTATAAGTATGTGTTAAAATGTGTAATTAGTTTTTGGAAATTAGCATGTGGATGGTATTAAGCTTAACTTAAAGTTGTTTAAAAATAATATGTCCGACAACACCTATTTCAGATTTGGAAAAAAAAAAAAAAACAATATATTATGAAATTGTTCAAGCAGGTAAAAATATGTTTTTTTAAAAGTGTTAGACAATGTTATGGTTTCAATAACACTAAAATCTTGGACTTCCATTGTCTTTATTTGTTAATTGATGCACAACATTTCGGTTAGTGATGTATCTCCAACCGTTTTCAAGTGATAACTAAAAACTATTCTTAAAAGCTACCACCTTATCCGTTGTTCACCGAAGCTTGACCGACTTTTACGATTTAACAATTGCAGCCAGGTATCCGGAATGTCGACACTAGGTTTGCTAAATACATTTTGGTTGTTTGCGATTATTACAGCTTCCGACTATTGTATGCGGTATTGGTTTAACCATGCGTGTTCGGCAATCTCTGATTTTGACGTTTTACCTTGTATGTTTTTTGTGTTCTTTAACTTTAATTTCAAATGTTCTTTTTGTTTCCCCGTTGTATACCTCACCACATTGGTCTATACTTATTAGAGTGATTTAATATTTAAATGTTGTTTTAATATTATACCTATTCGCTATTCTGCGGATCTTTTCCCAAATTCCTTTAATATACGGAATAGTTATAATTATTTGATCCCGTGGAGTCTTATTCACATTAGAGTTTTCTGTTTTATCTTGATCTTTATCGATTGTTTTCCTAACGTAGCTTTTAAGAATAGTTTTATGTTCTCACTTGAAAACGGTTGGAGATACATCACTAACCGAAACGTTGTGTATCAATTAACAAATAAAGACAATAAAAGTCCAAGATTTTAGTGTTATTTCGGTAAAAATATATTGTAAAATTAATTTATAAATTTTAAATCAAAGCCTAAATAATTTATTTTGGTAAGACACACTTCATAAAAATACGTACCTAGTTTGCAACTTTTTAATTACAAAGCTTCTTTATGAAAACATTAGGAAACAAAGTAGCTATAACGAAGGCATTTTTTAAAAATGTTGATTAATTTACTAAGGTAAGTGTTATACAAAAAAAAAACGTTATTTAGAAAGCGTTGCTTAATAAAAATTATTTAAATTTAATTAAGTGTTAGACAGCGTTTTTAAGTTATACCTTAAAAACGATCAAATCGTTTTTAAGTAATAACTTGAAAACGGTTAGAGACATGTATTTTAGTCATACATAAAAAAATAAAGGCAATATTGTTATGAAAACTATACTGAGAAAGACAACTACATAATTTTTTAAATTTACCTAAATATAAATAAATAAAACGCATATTTTTGAACCTTCAAATAAAAATAATTTTTATGAATTGCTTCATTTAAACAGTAAAAAGAGAAAACTTAGTTTTTATATTTTTTACTAAATATATCAAGCTTTATTAACTATTTCCATGTTAAAATACCTTTACATTTCTTCTGGACAAAAATTATTACTCTTTATTTTATTTTCCACTCGCTTGGGTTAAATTATAAAAAGTGAACATGTAATGCACTTTTGCAACTCCGCTAAAACATAAAGTTTACTAACTAAAAACAACTTAAAAAGGAAACACGTAACAATTTAAGATGTCTTTATAAATTCAGCAATTTTCTTGTTTGAAAAACTCTCTTTGAAGCTACCGCAACTCCTAAATAAATGCACTTTTCTCTTATATTTTTCTTGTGTAATGTTAAATTAAATTAACTATTTTTACTTACTTAAGGTTTCATGCACTTAAAAATTTAAAGAACGTTTTAATGCTAATAATTAAAAATCTAATTTTTTCCTGTTTTTTCTATTTTTTTTACACTTTTTATACAAGATAATTATAAACCTAACTGTTGGGCTGTAAACGATAAAAACGTCAAAGGAGTAGAACTTTTTGTTAACGTCAATAAACTTATTAGTTGTTTAATTTTATGCCACGACTAACTCAATCCGAGCTACAAGATACAGGGGCATTATTAAAATTCTTCCTGTAAATTCTAACACATGCAAATATCTCTAGAAAAAAAAAACTATAATCTGTTAATTTTGATGTTAAAAGGGCGCGAATACAAGCAATACAAGGTATTAGATTATAAATTATATTCAAAGTCTTGTACTACCTTTGGATCGACTTACTTGAGTTAACTTAATATTAAACAAAATTTGAATATTGGGTGATTTATTTTAATTTAAATCTTAATATATAAAAATATATCAAATATTTAATAAAGATATATATATATATATATATATATATATATATATATATATATATATATATATATATATATATATATATATATATATATATATATATATATATATATATATATATATATATATATATATATATATATATATATATATATATATATATATATTATATATATATAATTTACCCAGAGTAATGATTTATTACTCACCGGTAAAATAATAGGTGTTATCATCTATTCAAAAATAGTGAATAATGAACATGTTATTAAACGTCGTGGAAAAAATATTAAATTAAACAGAACATTTAAATCTCTGTAATAGTATTATATTAATTTTACTTTTATTTTATTTATGGTTTGATGGAGCCTTAATAAACGAAACATATCTTTTTATCATTAATATAAACTAAACCGTTTGCTAATTGATTAATTTTTTAAAAACTAATAACAGGCTTTAATATTTGTTTTCACTTTTAAAATTCCGAATAATTATTTGGCACACTCGTACATTATGTATTTCCGGTTTTTTTTGGCTAAATTAAAAGTAAAAGATGAAATCGGCAAAAACACAGGTAATTAAAACATAAATTCTGTCACTTCATTAAAATAATTTTCCCAACTATTTTAAAATTATTCAAACTTTCAAGTATCAAATTTAGCGTACGCCTATGGTCGAGGCTAGAAATTCTCGCTTCAAGGTCCCTGGGCCGATTGCGTTAAAACGGCGAAATTTATGTTACTTGTTTTTATGTATACTTAGATTAAACCATTTTTTAAGTGCTATCTTACACTGGCCAAACATGTTTAATTTTAAGGACTCATAAACACACACTTAACTTATAATAAAAGTCTAACAACACTTTTAACATCAACTTAACTTGAATCCAAATCCAAAATTAACTGCCTTAAGACAGCCTCAGTTCGTGCAGTACATACAAGCAGTAGGACACTAAAGTCCACAACCAAAATATGCTAAGATCAGTCAGCAAGTACATTCCTATAAAATGAGGATGTTTAACCAAACTGACCACTCTGACCAGGCTTCCAAAATAAGCTTAAGGAAGCAGTCTAAAAAAAAGAGTAACGAAAAAAATAAACCCAGGTGTGCTGTAACAAAAGAAAGACATGTTATAAGATATGCCCAAAATGGCTTCTGGGGAATTTATTTAATTTTTTAAGAAATATAACTTTATTAAATAATAAAAATGTTTTATAAAATTTTAAAATTAAGTTTATTTAGAAACATATTTGATTATTACCCGCAATAGATGAGTTATCTTAAACTAAGAGACCACAGATTCACTTTTTACTTTTAGTCTAGCAAATTAGTTTATCCTGGGTTTTTAACGATGAACACAATACAAGAGTTTTAGGGCTTAAATAACCTCGGTTTCCGGAAGAAAGAGAACTGATATGACGGAAGTATTATGCAAGTCAAGTATATATTTTTTTAAAATGCATTTAAAATAATGATTATTTTAAATGAAATATAAAAACAATAAATTATTATGAACTGTCAAAGTTCCAACTAAATTTATCATTCAGTTGATACGGTTTTAGAAGTTAATCTTAAAAAGTAAAAACACCGCTTAAGTTATTACTTTAAATAAAACAGTTTCTTTCTAATTTCCATTAAATTATTGACAAAATTTTAATATATTTTGTGTTACAAATTTTAAAATATAAGATTAAAATTGTCATTTATCTAAAAAAACGTTTAGGCAATTTTAATTAACCAATTACTTAAACAACGGCATTCAACCATACTTTGTAGGGTACGCCATCTATTTGTCTGAAATGGAATTGTAACGTTTGTACAGAATAAAATAATGTTTAAACAATTAAAAATAATGAAATCTTAAGTGACCATTGGCTCACTTAAAATGAAAAAGGATTGACTGATTTTCGTATCTTATTTTGTAACGGACAAAAAGGAACGTTACAAGGTAGAGCCGCTTATTCTTGCGAGTTTTTTAGTAAGACTACAAGTGAAAATAGTACCTTGTTTATAACTAGAGGTAAAAAAAGCAAAACTTAATCAAAAAATTAAACATAAAATAACATTTTATAAATTATAGATATGTTCTCAGTTGTGGTAGATTTATGCTGGAAAATATTTCTTTGGATACTCGTCAAGATAGGACCACTTCAGCATTAAATTTAACCAAACTTGCAAATTTTCTGAAACAAAATAAAGAAAAGACCCTAAAATACCTTAAATAATCAAAAATATTATTAACGTGACAAGTTAACCAAGGCTTTTAACATAAAATTAACATGAAAAAATTACTGCAATATCAACGACACTAGATTATACATATTAGAAAAAAACCTTGTTGCTTGTGAAAAAAACCACCCACAAAATTAGTTATTTTTTGATTAAACAATTAAAAGTTTATCATTTTTAAAACACTTTAAGCTAAAAAAAATTGCGAATGCTTTATGTCCTTTAATTAAGTTTAAGAAACATAGTACCGGGTGAGTCAACGATTGCGCGGAGTAGGTTTATGCCTTGAAGATAAAATTTGTTGACATTGGGCTTTTGTAGTAAGGTATGGTGGAATGTTCTGCATATTTTAAAATATTTTCATTTATACAGGGTGCGCCCAAAAATTAGGATGCAACAAAGTTAGATTTTTTTAAATTGTATTTTTGAATTGTACGTGTAATTTTATAACTTTTTTATTATACGTTTTATAGACGAACAAGTTATAGTTTTCGAGATAATTCAACTTATTATGAAAATTTAGCGCTTTTAAGCACCTGTTTACTGTGAAAATACTACTTTAATTTTGTCTCTAAGCGATTCGTAACTTGTGTTCTTAGTAAACAAGGAAAAAAATATACTCACATGAAATATTTAAAATCTTATTTACAGGGTGTTCTCTGTTTCGGTCCAAAATCAGAAAATTTTTAATTGAAAAATCTCATTTTTTTCGAATAGAACACCCTATACCGGGTGACAACGAAATCACTACCCAGCCCTTCATTTTCTTGAATAAAAACATATGGCTTTTATATTTTGGAATGACATATTATATTATAAGACGCCGATTTTGGATATTATAAGATGTGCCTATCACTTCCGGTTTAACCGGAAACGACATCAACTTTGATTATTTTAATGGAACACCCTATATATTTTTTGATATTTGGTTTCTAAGGATCATTTCTGATATAAAATCTAAATTATATCCTATACCTACCTCTGCTAGTTTTTAAGAAAATGGCGATTAAAGATGTCCAAACTACCGCACATTATGCAGTTTTATGGGAAAACAAATAAATGATATAAAAAATTATTATGTTTAATTTAATTTTTTTAGAAGGCTCTATCTATGGAGGTCATAATAAAACTACTTCCGGCTTTACCGGAAGTGCTGCGAAAATTGACTTTTCTAATAATGTTACTTCAAAAATTTAAATACAACACCTTGTATATTTTTTAAAATTTGGATTCTACGAGTCATACCTGATATAAAATCTGTATAATATCCTATACCTATCTTTGTTAGTTTTTGAGAAAATGGCGATTAAAGATGACCAAACGACCGCACATTATGTAGTTATAGGGAAAAACAAATAAATGTTAGAAAATTAATAAGCCTAAAATAATTCAGGCCGTCTCTTTGGAGCAATTTTGTTATTTTAATATTAGTTTTTTATTTAATTAGTTAATTAAAAAATAATTTAGAATTAAATTCAAAAATATTAAATATTTCTAACGTTTATTTGTTTCCCCTATAACTGCATAATATGCGGTCGTTTGGACATCTTCAATCGCCATTTTCTTAAAAACTAACAAAGATAGGTATAGGATATTATACAGATTTTATACCAGGAATGAACCGTAGAATTCAAATTTAAAAAAATATACAGGGTGTTGCATTTAAATTTTTGAAGTAACATTATTGAAAAAGTCCATTTTCGCAGCACTTCCGGTAAAGCCGGAAGTACTTTTAATATGACCTCCACAGATAGAGCCTTCAGAAAAAATTATATTAAACATAATAATTTTTTATTCATTTGTTTGTTTTCCCATAAAACTGCATAATATGCGGTAGTTTGGACATTTTTATTCGCCATTTTCTTAAAAACTAGCAGATATAGGTATAGGACATAATGTACATTTTATATTAGAAATGATTCGTAGAATCCAAATTTTAAAGAATATACAGGGTATTCCATTGAAAAAATCAAAGTTGATGTCGTTTCCGGTTAAACCGGAAGTGATAGAGACATGCTATAATATCCAAAATCAGCATCTTATATTATAGCATCCTTAAATTTGAAAGCTATATGTTTTTATTCAAGAAAATAAAAGGCTGGGTAGTGATTTCGTTGTCACCCGGTATATTTTACTGTCATCTTACAGCTCGTCAAAAATTCTTCAAGTTTTGTAAAGGATATTCTTTCCTTATTCCTAATAGTTTTCGAAATATTTTCATTTTTTCGGATTTTCTGTTCATTTGCAATTTTCTTGGTAAAAATTACTTTATCCGCATTTTTTTGTTCCAATAATATTATTCAAAGTATATTTTACATAGCAACTTTAAAGATTGTCCAATTCCGTGGGTAGTGTTCTTTACAAGACCCACAACCTTTCAGAATATCTTGAATTTTTACAACAAAATTAAAATAAATTAAAATTT
>JAHBCN010022824.1:0-13007 GCA_019359885.1 Listronotus oregonensis
ATTTTCAATTATTCAAAAATATACAGGGTGTCTCATATAAAACATCGATTTTTCTGTTTATATCTATTAAACTATTGATTGTAAAAAAATATATTTACACCATTAAATTCTACGTAAAAGTTGCTTTGAAAGTGTTTTTACAGAAACTCAAAATTTTCCATAGCAAAAAAGTTACAGATATTTTTAAAAAATGTACTTTTTGAAAAACACCCTGTAACTCAGAAATGGTAACAGATATCGATGTGCGGTTTTTACCATTATGTTATTGACGAAAATTGAGCTCCAGACACCGACATTAATTTTTATCTATCTCCTTTAAAAATGGGAGTTTCCCTTTAAAAGTGCCCAATTTGGCCCACCCTGTACACAAGTAGGGATTTTAAATAATCTTTTAACTGCAAATTATACAGGGTACCACAAAAATAACACAAAAAAAATTAATTATACCTATTTTTAAGTCTGCTTTACGTTTATAAAACTATTCGACCTATAGCCCAATCAAATTGTCATTCATAATAGGGCCCAAGTAAGCATGAAATAGGCTATTTAGTTTTATTGTTTTAATTCAGTGTTTCTCAAAGTGGGCGATAACGCCCCCTTGTGGGCGCTGGAGGCCTAAAGGGGGCGGTAAGGGGCCCAGAAAAAATTGGGGGCGGTGGGTGATTTGTAACTTCAGCTACTTTATATTTTAAAATTTACTAAAATTAAAATCCTTCTTCTACACCTTCTCACATGTATATATCCTATTTTATTGTATAAATATAAACTAAAAATCAGGGTTGCAAGGATTTAAATCAATTGATTTTAATCACGATTTAAATCACTTGATTTTTTTAAATTTAAATCATGATTAAAATCAAAAATAAAAATTATAAAAAAAAATAATTTGGGTTATGAAGAAAAATCAAAACAAAAATAAATTACGTTAGTATAGTAAATTAATTTATTACAAGAACACAGATAGAAGTATTATTGCAGAAAATATTCAAAACAAAAAACAAATTTAATTGTAATATTTGTAAAGAAACACTAGTTTGGCAGCTTTTTCAGTACCTAATCGATTGCGTAGTTTAGAGTGCACTAAACCAAATGTTGAGAATATCCTCTCTACTGATGCAGACGAAGCAGCTGCACAGAGCAGTTGTGTAATTATGGAAAGTTCTTTTTCAATAATATCTGCGTTTCGTTGGGATTTCCACCAGTCAATAGGTTTTACGCTTTTCAGGATATCATCTTGAAACATAATATCGTTAAAAGGCTCCGATTTATCAAGAAACTTGATGATTACTGGTAATAAACCACTATCTGAATACAGTTCTTTTGCAGTTTGTAATGCAATATTTTTTTCAGTATATGTCAAACTTTGTGTTTTCGTTGGGTCGATAAGAAATGACAGCAAATGATACGGGGTTATACACATATTATATCGATTTTTAAATTTTTGCAGTTGATGTAATGTCAGATTAGTTTCTTCAAAGTAATCTTCTAATATTTTAAATTGCTCTACAACATCTGAAATAGTGGCGTCGGTCTTTGCAACCTATCTATGGCAATGGAAATTGGCTTAAGAATTTTGAGGTAATCTTCAGCACTTCTCTTTAAATGAATGTTTGAAATTTTTTCCCGATAATACTGTCTTTGTGTTCTTCACTGATTCTTAAAAGTATGGGCCATGATTCGGTAAATACTTGCAAGCAGTCTGCAAGCGAGTTCCATCGAAGATCACTAGGTATGACTAGTTTTTGCCTCCTTCTTTGGCATATGTTGCAGATGCAAAATGATTGTTCCTAAAGTACTTTACGATTTGGACTACATGCTCTTTTATATCAACGATTTCCAAATCTTTACATAATAAATTTAGTATATGTGTAGCACAGCCATTTCGCATTGCAGACATGTTGGCTGCATTATCTGTCACGAAACTACTCACTGTACAATCATTCTCGGTTTTTAGTTTGTTTATAAGGGTTGCTGCAATTTCTGTTAGGTAGTCGGATGTATGTGGATGCCCAGTTGTATCTACGGTGTCGAATAGAATTTTCTGCAGTAACTGTTGCACATACTACGGGTTCATTATGCACATTAGACCATCCATCGAGTGAAAGATAAACGTTACTTCTAGACAACCCCTTAAAGCATTTGCTTCTTTCTTCGGTTATATTTGATCAAGCAGTCTGCCTGACACATCGTTTCGACTGGGCGGTACATATCCAGGTCGCAGTAGTACTATATCTTTCTTAACTCGAATTGCTCCAGGCAGATGAAACTGCTATTAGTTGCATAGAGGGCTCTGGCAATCTGCTTATCAATTTCATTTTTGGCAGGCTTACTAGTACGTGCAACAAAAGACATCAGAGATCCAGAAGAAGTTGTGTCAGTAATGTCAGTATTGTCAGTATTACATTCTTTTCTTGTTTTGTTTACTGGGATTTTAAGGAAAAAGTGCGACGTACTTGCTTGCTGAAAGTTTTGTTCAGTTTGAATTTGTGACGTATTTAGGCTTGAAGTACGTTGTACCTGCAATTAAAAAAACAATATGAGGCTTCAATTGTCCATAGATGATAGATGTATGTAAAGTATCTAAGAAAACACATTGGGTCCGGTGCGCTTTATGTGTCACGGAATTTTATAATTTTTCTAGTTTGGTTTAATAGAGCCCGTCAAATAGAATCGATTTAATTTAAAGCAAAAAATAAAAAATCGTTGAATGAGCCACTTTTTGAGAAATAAAAGGTGTTGTGTTGTCATAGTTACATACCTTAATAGTTACTTGGATAAAAAATTAAAAAAATGTATTTTTTCAGAAAATATTGTTCATCCAAGAATTTTTTGTTGCAAATAGTGTTTAGTGTTAAAAAAACGTATGAATTCCAAAGCATTTTCAAAAATTGTGAAATTCCGTGACACATAAAGTGCACCAGAAACCAACACATTGATCACATTGTTGTAAAAATAAGTTATTAAAAATTTCCAAAAATGGAAAATTGGAAAAATATTTTAACACCATTTTTAAAAATTAACAAATAATAAAAAGGTACTTACGGTTAAAACTGATTGTGATTATGATAACGTTGTCGAGAATGACGAGTCACTATAAGTATCGATAGTATCGATGTCTTCATTATTTACATTTTTCCCAGTGCTTTTCATCCTCTCCACCAGTCCTTGCATTTCCAAATTACATTTTTTACATGTAGCGCGACATCCCGGTTTTCCCTCCGCTTTCCCCGATTTTCTTTGAAAAACTGCCAGATGAGGTCTTTCTTTCTACCACTTCTTCGAAACGACATATTCAAAAAACTATATTTTATATTTTACACAATATCAAAATTTTCAGTTAGCCGTAAAAACAATGCTCGCGCGCACCGATCTTAACTAGGAAATGACGCCCGTCCGCGTTCCTCCCCTTTATGTAGACCGGTAAATCTGCGTGTTCTGACAGGAATTTTCAAGAAAGTGCAAGTGCTTTCTCGCGGTAAATATTTAATATAAGAGTTTATAAAAACGAAAAATATTAGGAGATAAGAGAATGTTTAAGAATAAGGACACGTTACAAATTTAGATTGTGCTATTTACAAAAAAAATCAAAAAAACCATGATTTTTTTTAAATCGCGATTTTGATTTTTTTAAGAAAATCATGATTTTTAGAACCCTGCTAAAAATATATTAAATATTTATTATTTTAATGGATTTACAACGCCATTTATATCTTAAGATATTTAGTAATAAGTATCAAACACTGAAAAATATTCGTGTCTTCAAGTGTCGCAGCTAAGGTCCCCACCTCAGAAGACATGTATTAAAAATAGGTGTATCTATTAATTGTTGCAGCCAAGCTGAGCACTTGCCGAACGCGAGATTTTTTATGTACCTAATCTAGT
Source organism: Listronotus oregonensis (assembly GCA_019359885.1). Classification (NCBI taxonomy): domain Eukaryota; kingdom Metazoa; phylum Arthropoda; class Insecta; order Coleoptera; family Curculionidae; genus Listronotus; species Listronotus oregonensis. The sequence goes on from JAHBCN010022824.1 coordinate 3,883, forward strand.
AAAAATAAAGAAAAAATAAAATTGAAATTAGAAGGTTTGATTATAATTCACGTTTGGCGCAAACAAATGTACGATTTATTTGTGCAATCCTGTATTATATTCCGTCAACGTTTGTGCGTTCCGTGTTGGCGTCTGCTACCCGGTACTCTTACGGCCGAGTGATGATCGCGTTGTTAAATTTAGCAATGGACTTAGCAATTGTTAAAAGTTAACAACGGCTTAGAAATACTCTTTATATTGTAAAGTTGTATTATTATCGCTCTCTCTCTCTGGTAAGAATAGTCTCGTTTAGAATATAGGTTTAATCAAACTTTAGGTGAGACTAATATCTTATTGAGATTTTTAGGTGAAAAAAATTGGGGCGCTACAAAATAACTGATTTTCAAAGTGGGCGTTAGACGAAATAGGTTTAGGAACCTCTGTTTTAATTGGTCTATTAGGATGCTAATAACAGTAAACTGTGGTTTCCCACCAAAATTTTTGATGGCAGAACTTTTGACAGCCCAAAAACCACGAATTTTTGGACTTTTTTCATTTTTTCGATATATCTCGAAAACTAATATTCCTACAATGTTTACTAACTTAAGTCCCGTCCAACTCTAACAGCGAGCTACACCCCATAAAAAATTGTCTATTTTTGCCAACATTGCAAAAAATCACCAAATCCTCCTATTAACTCCTTTACATTAGTAGATATGCTATGTATGTACGAGCCCAATAAGGGTAGTTTTCCATAAGAAATACATGGGAAAATTTCAGCCCCTAAAACACAATTTTATATCCATCCTCAACCCTTATCCAAAATAGAGGATGATTTTAAATAGGGGTAGTTTGGGAATCTTAGGCTAAAGGTATTACGTCACATGCGGGCCCCCACGCTTAGGCCCGGGCGTAGGCTCGGGCACTCACAATCTTAACCTAACTATATTTATGTCACCTGTCAAATCCATGTTGTGACGTCATCATGGTCATCGGGTCATTTTGGAAATAATTAAATATGTCACCAGCTCATCATTGGAAATAATTAAATAAAAACCTAGCAGGATTCGAACCACTTGTCGCTCCGTCCAACCGCTTCAAAGTCCAGTGCGTTACCATTGCACCACGGGAGAATATTAGATATTGTTGTGAAATAGATGTATAGTAGAAGTGACATAAATAATTAAATAATTAAAAAAAGTCCTTTACCTAGCAGGATTCGAACCACTTGTCGCTCCGTCCAATCGCTCGTCCAGTGCGCTGCCACTGCGCCACGAAGGTATATTAAATAGTATTGGTTAAATTGTGTGCAGTAGAAGACATAATTAGGAATCTTAGGCTACTACTATTTTAGAGCACAGTGCATGTGTTAAAAAAATGGCGGCTGTCACCTATCACCTGTCATATTTCGCGATCCATATGGTGTTGAAAATATTTAGGAATCTTAGGCTAACTATAAGGTATTACGGCACATGTGGGGGCCCCCCTGCGCTTAAGCACCGGGCTCAGGGTGTAGACCTGGGGCTTAGGCGTGGGGTGAAGAGCCTTATTATTATATTAATCTTACAATTTTTGAATAGTAAATAATAAAACACATTGTATATATTAAATTAATTTATTTAAACCACATATACAGGGTGAATCAAAAATAGGCTACATTTAATTTGCTACTAACATTACATAAAATTACAATACTACGTTCTACTAACTATACTTAACCTAAAATTACAATTATCTCTATGTAAGGAAAAATATATTTATTAAATCTTTCTTACAGATCCTATTAATGGTGAATATCTAACAAGTTTGTCATGAATAATTAAACAGTAGGCACTGGTGTTTGCGGGAAAGTTTTCTTTTGTTTCAATCTCTAGTCTTACATCAATAATACCAGAATTTAATATTTCATTCTGTCTTGAACAATCAATTACAATTAGAGGCGCATACTTTCTAAAGTTTTTGGGAGTAAAAAGTGGTTCGTTTTCTTTCTCGTAGTAGCTCTCTTGAAATTCGGAATACATTTCATAAAGAGTAGCTGTTAGTCCTCTTGAAATCTCCAAATTTAAATTATCATACGGATAAAATTCCGAATTTAAATAAAGCTTTACATTTGATACATTACAATGATCAAATAAGCTACTTTTTTGTTGAATTTATCCTTTCGGGCTGTTTGAAAACCTAAAATTATCCATCTGGGTCTTTCCACCTGCACCGAAGTCTTTATATTCCAGGTAAGTTGTTTTCCAGTTGGAACTGATGGATGTTCTGTGAGTTCCCAGCTTCTAAAACCGATATCCAATTCGGTTCCATTTTCAATAAGTTTTAAAAGCTCTATCCGTTCGACATCAGATACTGTAATATGTGGTAGCCTCCAAACAATCTTATCAATAGTAACTACTACATTTTCTGCATCAGCCGTATTAATAATAGCATTAATGTCAGAAGGGCTTCTTACTAACACCAATTCGTGCTTAACATTTATGAGTATTTTTTGAAAGTCTTCAGCAAATCCTAGTAGGGTTCTTAGCGGTACACAAACATTAAAACTTCCAGTGGTCGGGTCAACGATATCGCAAGTAAATTCATCATCAATACTCCAACCAGCATTTTTATATTTATTTAATTCGTTAGCATTGTAAGAAATATATCCTTTCATGGTTGCTGCTATTCCAGGATATCTTATCGAGTCAATAACCTTTCCACCAATTTCAAGACGAATTTCTTCAAAGAGGTGACCGAAAAAGTTGTTTACAAGTTTCGCTGTGTTTGAAACTGATCCATCAACTCCTTTTAAAAGTCTTCCTTCTAGATAAATATGGCTTGCCCAAGGTAGAGTGTATATATCGGTTTGCTGTACCGGTATTCGAATTTCGTCATTATTTTTAAAAGAGTTAGTGTACGGCAAATGACTATGTCTCTCAATTTTTGTAATAGAGTTATCAAAGTTTAGAGGGTCCGTCACATTTAAAATACTCATTTTGAGAATTCTTTACAATTAGGCCTAGAGATTCAAGAAACTTTTTATTTTCTGCTGTTAGGCTCTTTTTAGTTTTTAACAATTGTTCAAAATCAGCACTTTTCTGGGAGTTATATTTAATAACCATACTACGTCTGCTCTGTACAGCAGTTTGTAATATACTGATAAACCCGACACAAAACGTTTGCCTATATAGATTTTCTTAAATGCATTCTTACAGTAATAATTTCTCCTCTAAAGTCAACCAATTCCCCGTCTTGATCGATCAGTTTCAATACAATGTTGTCTATAACTCTTGTAGATACCGGCATATAAATCACATTTCGAGGAATTTCTATTATTTTAAAACCAGCCGGTACTGATGGTGAAAATTCATGTATTGTATGAACAAGCTTATTATTGTGATAAGCCCCTGTAACAATATTACACTCGATTTTAATCACATTAATTTTTAAAATATTTACAGGGGTTTGAGATACATGTTTAATATTGGGCTGTAGCAAAATATTATGAAATCCTAACAACTTTCCAATAGAATTTTTCTTAGTAAAGTCAACTGTATGAGAACATTCAAGCTCACACTTGAGCGTATTTACATTGCCCTTTAGACTTAGGGTACAATTAAATTTCTTGTTGCTTTCATTTTTATCACGAATTGCTTGCTGTAGATAATCATTTATTGCAGTTATTTCGTACGATCCAGTGGGGATTTCCAAAGTAATATCACCAACATAAAATTTATTATTGGTTTTATCAATATTGGGAATAGCATTAAAAGTTTCTAAACTAATCAGACCAAGTTCATACTGGCTAGTTTCATCTCTCAGATCAAGAGGGGGAGTATAATTAGCTTTTAAAATTGAACTGGTACCACTCAAACTAAAGGTATGCATGATGGCTCAGTTAAGACTGAAGATATATTCTGTATTTATATGTATTTATAAGGCTTCAAATATAGACCTAGACCACCCTTGTAAGGCCCTAAATATAAACCGTTTCCAGTTTTCCCAAGAGCTATGGATTCCATTGTTTCGTTATGTCGCTGAGACTCCTTCAACTTGGCTGCAGCATTCCTAGCATTGTTCACTGCATTTATTATCCCCGCAGTTCCTCCGCTAAGAGCGCCAATTGCGCTTAAACCGGCAAAAAGTGGTACTAAAAATGGTAGGAAACCTCCGATTTTGGGGAGGGCACAATGCCTGTAGGATGAACTTTTTCCACACCAGTAAATGCTTTTAAAGCTACTTCAGCAGCTGATGTGAGTCCTCTGGTTTTTCAGCATACAGTGCATCCCTCGCTTTATGAAAAGCAGTCATAAAGGAATACCTTGCCTCTTCGAGCAGTAATCTTCTTGTTTGATTTCTTTTTAAACTTCTGCATGTCTGCACAGTACAAACTCTTTAGTAATACTAACTGCTATATAAGAATATTTACTAATATATATCAGCTTCTCTATACTCTGTAGTCATTGTACATCAACCAGTCATTACGATAACACGCATCTAGGAGGCTACTTGAAGAAAAAGGGATCTTGGTAATAAAAATATAGTAATTTAGAAAACGGCTGTTATTTAAAACTCAGGGCTGTTATTTAGAAAAACAGGGCTGTATTAAAATAAGGGCTTTATTGAAAAACAGGGCTGTTATTTGAAAATACAGGGCTGTTATTTGGAAAAACAGGGCTGTTATTTGAAAATACAGGGCTGTTATTTGAAAATACAGGGCTGTTATTTGAAAATACAGGGCTGTTATTTGAAAATACAGGGCTGTTATTTGAAAATACAGGGCTGTTATTTGGAAAATACAGGGCTGTTATTTAAAATACAGGGCTGTTATTTGAAAAACAGGGCTGTTATTTAAAATACAGGGCTGTTATTTGGAAAACAGGGCTGTTATTTGAAAATACAGGGCTGTTATTTAAAATACAGGGCTGTTATTTGGAAAAAACAGTGCTGTTATTTGAAAATACAGGGCTGTTATTTGAAAATACAGGACTGTTATTTGGGGGAGAGGGACTGTTGTTGGGAGAAAGGGACTGTTGCTGGGAAGAAATTATTAACACTTATACCTTAATAATTTAAAAGAAGGGTTCTGTAGCCATGGATTTAAACAAGGTTGATAAGGATGTTAAACGTAGAATAATTGAAGCTTCCAATAGTATTCGTAAAAAATATTTGGATTTAAAGAGGGAATTGGGTGAGCAAGCCGAGGTGCAATTTGAAGAATATCAGAACTCCAGTGATCAGCGACCAGAAAAGAAGCGGAGTTTGCAAGCAGATCCAAACATTCTTCAACTTCTTGACGAACATTCGCGCAATGTAAAAAGACTATATGATTCTCTTAAAGCTGGCCGTTATGAAAATGCTGTTACATTGGAGAATACGTATAGACCTTTGGCAAAACTAATATCCGAGTCGATGCAGTATGGTAAACAATCTACACCATTTACACCCAAGTCTGTAAAAAGACGACAAAGTGAACAATATTCTTCGACAGTAATAAAAAAACCACGATTTCCACTTAATTTTCCTGACCCTGTTCAAAAACATGACGAGCTAGCTGCTCAAGAAGAGGAAGAATATAACGATAATTCAATTAATGTCGAGACACGAGAAGATAGTTCACCAATGGCTCAGGATATGAACGATGGCGAGGAAGCTGATTTAAACAGAACTATGTATGAACATAACCCTGCAGAAAGTTACTTTGACGACGAGTTCAGAGTCGATCCTCAATATAACCCTGTTCAAATGGATAGTATTACGGAAGAATCCTTTAGGGAATATCTAGATCAGTATGATCCGCTACCGAGAAATATGTGAAAGGATTTATAACTGATACGGAAAACGAGTACGATCGCACATATTTAAAACATGATTTAGCCACCGATCATCTAACTTTTGGTGATTCTCGGCTTGAATTTAACGGACCGGATATTTATATTAAAGGAGAAAAATTTACTGGAACTCCTGGACTATATGAACTTTTATTTAAGACCAATCCATTAAAAAACAAATTGACCGCACTGGATGAGCGAGCATTCACAAAAATTATTTTGCTAACAAATGCAAACAAGAGAAATTTCGATGAAAAGGAACAACCTGCTGGAAATAGAGGTGTCAAATATATGCTAACAATTAAACCATTACTTGAACGTATAAAAGAGGAAAATGCAAGAAAGCAGAGAGAACGTGACAAGCAATTGCGAATTACACGTGCACAACAGCCTCAGGGTTATGGCTTACCAATCGATAGTCAGTCTGGTTTCTTACCCGATTACAAAACATTTTCCAATAATAAAATTGACTACGTTTACTGGGATGATCCAAATGAGCTTGTGGATAGATTAAAATTGTTAATGGCAAGTAAGGTAGCTGGTAATAACTCTAATGAAAACGAGTTTATAAGTATTCTTGAAGAGTTAAGAGAAGCTGATATCATTGAATAAACTGATTAGACATAGTGATGCAGTATCATTAGCACGATGACTCTCGACAAATTCGGACGTAATTTAACACATCCCTATCATCTAGCAAAAAAGCTTAAAAGAGAAAATGATTTGAAAGATATTCCTGAAAGGACTTTGTATGGTTACATGAATATAATGTTGACTTGCGAAAAGGGTTCATCAAGGTATCTTTTTATAAATGGTTTAAAATTTGACTATTATATGTTTCCTATTAAGATTGGAATAATTGAATATGTTAACATTGACTCACCTGTAAAAACTTTTATTAACAAAAAGAATATACAGTACCAAGCGATTTACTGCAGCAAGAGTTAAAATTTGATGATAAAATTACGTTTTTAGGAGATAAACTTAAATCACATACTAAAATATCTGTTGAGTTTGTAATTAAATATCCTATTTCATAGGTTTGGTATATAGATACATCTTTGTAATTTTAGGTTAAGTATAGTTAGTAGAACGTAGTATTGTAATTTTATGTAATGTTAGTAGCAAATTAAATGTAGCCTATTTTTGATTCACCCTGTATATGTGGTTTAAATAAATTAATTTAATATATACAATGTGTTTTATTATTTACTATTCAAAAATTGTAAGATTAATATAATAATAAGGCTCTTCACCGCACGCCTAAGCCCCAGGTCTACACCCTGGGCCCGGCGCTTAAGCGTAGGGGGCCCCCACATGTGCCGTAATACCTTATAGTTAGCCTAAGATTCCTAAATATTTTCAACACCATATGGATCGCGAAATATGACAGGTGATAGGTGACAGCCGCCATTTTTTTAACACATGCACTGTGCTCTAAAATAGTAGTAGCCTAAGATTCCTAATTATGTCTTCTACTGCACACAATTTAACCAATACTATTTAATATACCTTCGTGGCGCATGGGTCTGAGGCTGAACCAGAAGCAAAGGACGAGGGCGCTAGGTGGTTCAAATCCTGCTAGGTAAAGGACTTTTTTAATTATTTAATTATTTATGTCACTTCTACTATACATCTATTTCACAACAATATCTAATATTCTCCCGTGGTGCAATGGTAACGCGCTGGACTTTGAAGCGGTTGGACGGAGCGACAAGTGGTTCGAATCCTGCTAGGTTTTTATTTAATTATTTCCAATGATGAGCTGGTGACATATTTAATTATTTCCAAAATGACCCAATACCATGATGATCACAACATGGATTTGACAGGGCAAAAATAGTTGGAAGATTGTGTAGGCCCCGAGCCTACGCCCCGGGCCTTGGGGGCCCCCGCATGTGACGTAATACCTTTAGCCAAGATTCCAAACTATATTTAAAACATCCTCTTTTTGGAAAGGGTTGAGGATATATAAAATTTTTTTTTAGGGGCTGAAATTTTCCCCATGTATTTTTATGGGAAAATACCCTTATTGGCTCCAACATACATAGCATATCTACTTACTTTTTTTTTTTATCTTCTCCAAAGATTATAAGAATCATAAAATTGATTATTTAAAAATTTGATTAAAAAGCCTAACTTTGGTTTTAAAGGGGGGTGAAGGAAAGGGCGTAGGTAGGAGGAGGGGTAACGCACAGTGTTACGATCTTATGGTAAGACGCATATACTACTACCAGAAGATAAACCCACGCGCTGGAAAGGCCCATCTCTCTCCCCTTTTGACGTCCTGATATATTTAAAACCGAGTTTTAATATGGCATTCCGATTTCTGTTTAGATGTTAGATGGATTAACTGATTTATTTATTTTTTAAACGTCATATAATGCCAAAATACAATAAACGTTAAAAAAGGCTTTAAAACATGCTTTCCCAACCGACAAGCAGAAAATTTTTGCGTCGAAAATGACGTCATGCGCAACGTCGTACGAAATTAAATCGCCAAGTGGTTTTATCCCCAGTAATAGTATCATGGGTAAGACGGGACAAAAATCATAACTCTGATTACACCAAATGTTTAAAACAAAAATAAATTTCTACCCACAGCCCGTCGCTTATACTTTCAAAGGGGTTTTTAAAGGGGGCCACCTTTGGGGTTTCAGTGGTCCAAAAAACCTTTAAATTTTTCAAAATTCGGGTGTTTTTTTTTGAAAAAACGCTTGGATCCGTCAATTTTTATTTTGGTTGGGTTTTTGGCACGATAAAAACATGTAAAAAACAACAAAGCTTAGAATTTTTAAATTGAAAAATAAAAACAATTAAATAAATTTTAATATAAAACTACTTAACATTAAAACCAATTTTAAAATTAGCAATAGCTTAAAAACAAAAAAAAATAACCAAAAATAAATCATGAATAAAATTTTAGGCTAACTATTTAAATCAGAACTACTTGATTCTTCAACTAAATTTAAGTTACTAAAATCTAAAAAATAGAAACCACAGGATTTTTAATAAAACATACTTTTTAACTGAAAATCGAATTTGGTAGAGTTTTTTTTAGATTTAAATTTTCTAGGCTAGCTAAATGGGGATCGGATGTTAAAAAAGCGCTAATTTATCGATTCCAGTATTCAGAGCACTTACGGATTATTTAATCGTTTTCACTTCTTTATGTTTTGTTTCCAAAGACACCGAAAGTGCCAACGGTAACAAAAAATATTTATCACCCCCCTGAACTAATAGCTCAGTTATTAGACTCATTCTGATTAAAATTCACTTTGGATTTTTTTTGTTTTTTTCAAAGATTTTTTTATTTTCTTCGCCTTTGACTTG
>JAHBCN010022825.1:0-13144 GCA_019359885.1 Listronotus oregonensis
AAATTTAAAAATCACATTATATTCTGAAAATCATCCTTTTTCCCTGTGGCAATTGTTAAAGTGAAAAAAATGTCATGTTGGACATTTTTAAACGTCTAATTTGATTTATAAAAATGAAAGAGTCCTAAGTGCCTTGCGCACTTACAGTCTATTTAACATAACCTACCGTTTAAATTGATAACGAATAAAGGTTTACCAGACAGTATGAAATAAAAGATCATTTTCCGGAATAAAACCAATAATCCAAAAGTGCATTTTTCAGTACAGTATGAAATAAACGTACCTACTTAATTTAATCACATCGTTTTTATAGCATTGTTATATTTGTAAAGAAATAAGTCCTATTTGCTGAAACAATTTGTGCTTAGTGTAATAAAAAGACCCAAAATATGGTTACTGTTTTAAGAAGACCCTTTTCATTGCCAGTTACCATCAAAAAATTTACTAAAGCTATTAGTGTGGGAGAACCGTGGATTTAATAGCATCCCGTTTTGCAATAGTTATGTTTCTTAAATCACCATATTTCCATAGTAAAAATACTATTAACAGATTATAAACAACTAGATTTCCGCTCGCGGCTTCGACCGCGTGGACTACACAATTTTGGCTGTTTTGGCTTTTTCCGTTTCTCGCGGAATATTGCTCCTCCGTCCCCTTCTACTCCATCGCGTCACATCACATCACGCTCTCCGCGCTTCGTCTTTCGTCACACTCTACGCGGTGTAGCGCGCGTTATGCGATCGAGCAATCTTTATTTTATCGTATTTCATTTTTGATTATTTTGTATTATCAATGTGATTCAATACAAACTGTTACCCCCACCATTCTATCCATTTACGGGGACGTTTTCTAAAATTATTTCTTAGCTGTCGTCTCCTATTTTTCCACTCTCATATTAACAATTTTAAAAGTAACGGTTTTTTTTATAAATCTTTTATCTCCATTTAAACCCCTAAGGGATGTTGGTTCAAAAATTCTAAAACAAATTATTTTAAATCGTAATCAATAGTCTACATACCAATTTTTATACTTTTAAGTCCTGTCCATTCTACCCATTTATGGAGGAGTTTCCTAAAATCCTTTCTTAGCTAACGTCTTTTTTTTTCTGGGTAATCAGAAGCCTAATTACTAACTCCCGTATTTGCAACTTTAAACATGACAATTTTTTCTACCAACTTTCATCCCCATTTTAACTTCTTCTCATCATCATTTATTAGGGATATCAGGCTGCTTAATAAATTTTGCCGTTTAAAAAAAAAATATATAACTTTATGGCTTAAAGTACATTTTATTGTTTAATTAAATCCTCCTGAACTTACATTCATTCCAGTAAGAATTTTATTAAACAGGTTAACTCTTCTGTGGATTTGGAATGGACCCACCCAAAGAACGAAGGAAGAACTACTCAGACAAAGTGGGAAAAGACTTCGCATAACAGTAGGGCTTCTAACAGGGCACGATAACCTAAGAGGACACCTACACAAGATAGGCTCTTACAATGGGGACCCGTTGCAGAATATCGACAGCCTACCATATCTGTGCGATTTTTTTTTTTTTCTTTTATGACAGCTCACGAAGGATTATTATATATGTATATTATATCCTACGGATTATAATACATATATAAACCTAAATAAAAGTACCGTGAGTGCCGGGTTTTTCCGGTGTTTAACCCATTTCTTCCCAGTTGTTCCGTCAACGTTGTCAAACACTAAACATGCAAATGTTGCATTTCACACACCTTTTAGACAACGCGGTAGTGCCACCACGGACGTTTTTTTTTAAATAATTTCTACCTAAAAGTGTCTATCCGGCACTGGGAATCGAACCCGGATCCTTGGACCCGCACCGAAACTCTGACCATAAATTTTCCGGAGACACCAATGTGAAATTGAATACAAAGACAGGCATTATTTGGGCAACCGATATTTTATATATATATATATATATATATATATATATATATATATATATATATATATATATATATATATATATATATATATATATATATATATATATATATAATTTTATATATATATATTATTTTATATATATATATATATATATATCCCCAATGGGATGAAAAAAAAATAACACAACAATACCAAAAAATGGAATTCATTAGAGCAACAAATATGTTTGTCATCAACATTTTTCAATATCAAAAAAATTTTTTCACAAATATTTGGGGTCAAAGGGTCCAATTTCCCCTTGCAAATCTTGTAATGGAGAATTTGAAACAAACATCCATTTTAAATCCTAAATTATAAGCCACTTTCTTTCAAACGTTTTGTTGATGATTGCATTCTTTTAAATTCCACAAAATAAACTTCAATATACATTAAATAAATTTAACTCTTTTCATCCTAAAAAACAGTTCACACATGAAACGAAAACGATAAATCAATAAATTTTTAGATCTTACTATACATTACCAAGATAATGGAAAAAAAAAAAACAAATTGGTTTACAAAACAGGTATGGTCTGGTGATGTTTAAATTTTAATTCAAAATGTCCAATTAAGTATAAAAAGTGTAGTAAATTCATTGGTTTTACAGGCTGTAAGGTTATCCAGTGGAAATCATGAAAACAATTTGAAAAAAGTTCGGAAATCCTAAAAAATAATAACTTTTCCAACTAAATTTTGAACCGATCATTAAAGCTCGAATAAATAAAATTTACAATTCTAAAAAAAAGACAATGTACATCTAAAAAAAAATATTTTCCCTTCCATACGTCCCTAATATCAAAAAAAATTAAACATGTTCTTAAAACCTTATAAAATACAAATTGCAGAAAAACCTAACAATAATTCTAAAAATCTTTTACAAAACTTAAACCTACAATCAAAACCCCAATCAAACAAATTTAATATACAAAATCGACTGCCTGACTGCACAAAAACATATATTGGCCAAACAAGACAATTTAAAAACAGAGTTAAAGAACATCAAAAAAGCATAAGATATCCCCAACAGTAACCACACCCCTGTCAAATCATGCCTGATAGCATAATTTTGACGACAATTTAAATTTTGGAATTTGAAAGTAATAATAAAAGGAACATTAAAAAAATGATTCACATTAAAAAAACGCAAAATACCTAAATTTCAGAACAGACACGGAGGGTCTAAGCTCTTTTACAACAATTTATTGTTGCAATAGAAATAATAAAGGAAAAACCCGATTTTTGCACCCCAATAAAACAATTCTTATAAATTAACCTAGGTAATGCAAATGTTTGCTTCTAGTTTTAAAAAGATAAAAATTTAAGTATTATATCAACCACTGAAAAGAATTTAGTAGAATGTTATCTAGGCTTGAATTTTTTTAAAATATATTTAATGTTTACTTTACAAATTATATACAATCATACTTTTCTTAAAATTCATCATGTTAATTAAAACAATAATAGAAAAATTTTTTAGATATTCTTGATGGTTTAACTAAATAAACCGAAACGTCAATTAAACATTATTTTATTTAAAAAATCCCCAAAAACCCCAAAAAAAACAATAATAAAATTTAAATATATTATATTTATATATATTATTATATATTATATATATATATATATAATATATATATTTTATATATATATATATATATATATATATATATATATATATATATATATATATAATATATATATATATATAAAATTTTTTTAAATTTAATTTATTTATATAAAATAAAATTTTTTTTTTCCAATATTTCAGTAGGCCTGATGTGACAATTACAAATTTATAGCATGTAAAAGGCGTTAAATTGTGAAGAATAAGGCGTAAACATATTTGTGATTTTGTTACTTTTTATCTAATTATTCTAAGTTAGGAATAAAAGTTCATTTTTAAATTTTAGAAATTTTTTTTTTAAATCTTAATATCTCAAAATCCAAAATAGAAACTTTAATTTTTATTTAATTATGCCGGGCAATGCAATATCTGCATGTTTGGGTGCTTAAACAGCGTTAACGGAACTGCAGCAAAAAATGGTTAAACATCGAGAAATCCGTACTACTTGGGCTACATATAAGACTTTGTGGGCTGTCATAAAGATAAAAAAATAAGGTGTCATATCAAGAAAATGTTAATTCTCATACTTTTCTACAAAGACATCTATTATTGTTAAAATATTTTTAATTTAAAGAGACAAAAACAAGCTATTTCTGGCATTTTTTCCTACACCAATCCGTGTGTTATCTAAATGGCTGCAACTCTATCAACAAGCCGAAAATCGGCTTCTAAATTATCGCCCCGCTTAGACAAGAACGGCACTCGTCGACAACTTCTTTTTTAAATTCGAAAGGTAATTTTAAAAGTCGTTTTCTTCTTTTGATATTCGTTATTTAGTAAATTGAGAGTGATTTTATCGGTATACGATTTATGGCGTCTTATATCAAGAAAATCTAAAGAGATTCCACTGATTTATTTTTAAATTATTTTTACCCGAAGGCGTGCCGGCCTAATACGTTTGTAAGCCTAAAAGATTAGGATTTTTTCTAAACATTCTAGGTTCTAAAAATAAAGATAATTGGCTTCCTAAAATCAAAGTTATGTTTTTTAAGGAATTAGACCATTTTTTTGTTAAAAAAGCTGTATTCTTTGGGCGGGCATCGTCCAAATCAGCCTCAAAAGGGATGTATTAGATAATACCATTTTAATGCCCTTTAAAAGACGGAATAGACCGATTGCGGACCAAATGATTATTCAGGTAAATATAATAGCCGAGGTTACACTATAATTCAAAAGCTCTTAGTTCGCTCAGTTTTACATTTGTCAAATGTATTAATACTTTTTAGGTTTCTCATAAAAATAAATATCTTTAACTTAAAGCGGCTTTTTATTTTCCCCAATTATATAAATTATTAAAATTTTGTTAATAACTTCTACGGAGGGATAATTTAGACAAATTCAAAAGCTCTCAGTTCTGGTCGGTCATGGTTAGTTCTGGTTAGTTAAAGCGGCTTTTTATTTTCCCCATTTTTATTTTAGACGTGACAAATCTCATATTGAAAATTATTAAAATTTTGTTAATAACTTCTACGTAGAGATAATTTAGAAAAATTCAAATACCCTCAGTTCTGGTCGATCATGGTTAGTTCTGGTTAGTTGAAGCGGCTTTTTATTTTCCCGAATTATATTTTAGACGTAATAAATACTATATTGAAAATATTTAAAAAATTTTAATAACTTCTAATCACTAAAAGGAGAAACAGTAAACTTTTCCGTTTAGGCCGCAATCCTGCCATGGTTTAATCAAATTAAATTTATTCAAAAAATTTTTGGTCTGCAATTTTGCCATGCATAATCTGGGAAAAAGTTTAAACTTGCCTATTTGGTTCGCAATCCGGCTATGCCCAGAAAGACCTAACTCGGCCCAATGTGCAATAAAACTTTCTTGGAATTAATTAGATTATGGAGTATACCAACAAAGTGTAGTGTAGTTAAGATCTATGCGGATAATAATCAAAAATTTAGTTGTACTCTTGAACTGTGTTTTGTTATCCATCTAATAAGTTAATTTGACAAAATTAATAGCTGCTTACAACAGCACAAATTCTGACCTAAGTTGGGAAACTAACTTGTTGGCCGTACTTTGTCCACAAGTAAGAATCTGACCTCCCCCCTTGCCCCTGCTAAGTCCCGAATTTCTGTCGATATCTTGGCTAACCTAAGTTGAGCAAAATTTGACATTTTTTATCGTTTTGGGGAGTCGTGCGTGTTCGATCAAACAACTTAGCTCAGGTCGAAAAACTTTTCTTAGGTAAGAAAAGGGTTGTTCGTAAACAGCTAATATAAGTAGTTTTACTAAATTTAGAAAAACCTACAGTCAAGGAGGTAAAATAAACTCGTTAAATCAATTAAAAAGCAAAATCAAAAGTAGTCGTGGGGAGAAACAATGGAAAGGTATCTTAG
Source organism: Listronotus oregonensis (assembly GCA_019359885.1). NCBI lineage: Eukaryota > Metazoa > Arthropoda > Insecta > Coleoptera > Curculionidae > Listronotus > Listronotus oregonensis. Next base: position 5,923 of record JAHBCN010022825.1, read on the forward strand.
GGGAAAAACCGTAGTGTGCATAAAAAACCCAAAGATTTTTGTAATAGAAAAAATTAACTTATTTAAATCAATACCATTCTTACAAACAAACCTGAATCAGAAAATGTTCCGGTTGTTCTGATTATAGTTTAGGAGGAATCGGGCATGAGTACCAAATTTCAATTAATTTTTTTTTACTATCCTCTTTAAATTTCCTACAAATATAAATATGTTGCCATGGCGCCACCCTGTGCCCTATTGTTTAAACCGAAATTGTTTAAACTATTACAAGGAAATGTTATTTTTGAGGAATTTTTTTATATTCTTTATTGAAATACATATAACAATTCTTTGCAATTGTTAACACCATTTCGGTTTAAACAATATGGCACCAGGTTGCCCCATGGCAAGATGCAGTAATATCAACAGTAGGGCAATTTAAAGGGGATCGTATAAAAAAATTGAGGTGGAAAAACTTATGTAATCACTTTTGTAAGTAGATTTTGTTTATTTGTTTCATTTTGTTTTTCTTGTAGGTAATGTGGCCTTAGATAACTTTAATAAAAATGTAAATTGAAATGCCAACTTTTTGTACTTCGTCAAAAGTATGTACAGGGAGTCCTATTTTCGACAACTTTATTAGGTATCTCAGTAATTGTTAGTGTTTTAAAAAAGAAATATAAGCGTCATGAGCTCTTTTTGGATCAAACTTAAAATAATAAAATCAAACTTTAAAATTCTTGCTGGCCTAAAAGATACGGGGGAAAATTAAAAAATTGACAATTTTTTATTGACCCTATATTTTCTTAGTTAAAAGGGATACGGAAAAATGTTATATACAAAAGTTTCTGCTGTTTTCAGAATAAGTATACGAGGTCAGTTATAAAAGTTATCGGATCTACACTTTATTTTTAGAATGCGGCTTCATTGTTAACATACAGGGTGTAAAATATATTTTTTTATCGTTTCGTTATAGCTTTTTTGGTATTATTATTAATAATAATTTGGTACATAATACCTATTTTCTATTTAGTTCTATAAAAAGGTACTTTTGAATTAACTCGATAAACTTTTGAGCTAATCTAATTTTAAAGTTGCATGGTACGAAAAGAATAATATTTAAATTTAAAGACCATAGTTATTCTTCCAAAAGGTATTAAAAATTGTTTAATTCTTTTTCAAATAGATGCCTTTAATCTTCGTTTCATTATTTTTTTTTTAAATTATAATTGTTACTAAACATAAACAATATCATCCTTGTCGTATCACGCAGGTTTAAAATTGGAATTAAAAGACATTCAGTTTACTCCTAAATAGAGACATCCCAAAGGGCGTCAGGAGAGATATAAGAAAGTTTAAATTGGAAAAAATAAAAAAGGGTATTGAAAACCACAAAAGTTTGAAGGTCTTTCAAAGAAACTTCTCCTCGGCAACCAAGAACATCTGTAAGCTGGAGAACGAGGCAGGCCGTACTACCTCAAATAAGGGAGAAATTTTGAAATTGGTTAACGACTTTTAACAGAGCTATACAAAGAAAATGATTAATATAATCCGGCTAAAAACTTGCCTCATCTACAAAGTCAAGGTTCAGAGGAGATTCCTAATATTACCCTGGATAAGATAAGAGCGTCGCTAAAGGAAATGAAGGAAAATAAAGCCCCAGGCAAAGACGAAATTGTTGTTGAATCTATTAAGGCAGAAGGAAACATATTGCTAAAGAATATATGCAGGCTTTTCAATGCATTCTTCTGAAGGGAACAACACCTTTTCAGTGGAATAATGCTATAATAATCTTAATGCACAAATAGGAAGATATTGCAAAACTGGAAAACTATAGACCGATAAGCTTATTGTCACATGTCTACAAACTCTTTATAAAGATTATAACTAAGCGTCTGACATCTAAATTAGGTTTATACCAGCCACGTGAACAGGCAGGATCTAGAGAAGGGTATGACAAACGACCACCTTCGAACTATTAAGACCCTTATAGAAAAATGCATCGAATATAACAAGCCATTTGTACTGGTATTCATAGATTTCGAGAAGGCTTTTGACCTCGTAAGTCAACACAAAATATTGCTAGTGCTGGAGGTCTGTCGTATTGATCATCGATGTTCTTCCCTACTAAAGAACATATACAAACGGGCCACTGCATGTTTAAGGATACATACAGAAAAAAAAATTCCAAATCGAAAGAGGAGTTCGCCAGGGCGACACAATATCTCCGAAACTGTTTACCACCGTATTGGAATATGCCTTTAAAAGAGTTGAGCCACATGAGGTTCGCTAATGACATTGTCATAACTGCCGACAGTATTGACCAGGCACAGACTATGTTGGAGAGCTTCGTGAAGCGTGCAAAGAACAGAGGCCGTCCACCAACAAGATGGACATACGATATTAAGAGAATCCGGGAAAACTGGATACAGGACGCACAAGACCGAAAACGGGGGCAGACACTAAGGAAGGCCTATGTCCAGCAATGGATGCGGACGGCTGTTTGATGATGATTATTGATGATAATTCAGTTAATATAGGAGCACCTTTTTTATGTATATAATAGTATAATAATATTTTAGGAAATAGGTATCATAAACTAATTTATCGGTATATTTAAACAAAAATAGTTATAAATGAAAATTAATAGTGGCCATGTGCACGTAAGAAAGTAGGAATTAAAGAAACTTTGTACTTCGTGCAAAATTTTTATTTAAAAAAATATCCCAACAGAGCGCTTTCGGTAAAGCAGAAGTCACAAAAATTGGAGCGTACATGTAAATAGGACATTGATACACTTAAATATTATTAAGTTAAAATTAAAAATAAAACTGTGAAAAAACGCTTACTTTTTCCTTCTGAAAAAGTGAATTTTAAAAAATTAAAAAATATGTATATACAGCTCTAAGATACCATTTTGTTGGAAAGACACAAAATCATCTTTCCAATAAGTTTTAACTTTTAACTTACGTCGTTGGCTTACGTTTGTGATCCACCAGTAAGATGCTTCAATAAGTCATGTGTTGGTCATGTGCTGTGCTCACATTTATTTTTTTGGGGGATTATTTTTGAACGTTAAAATAACTTTCAATAAACATAAACCAAACATTACATAAATGACTTCAGAATTAAAAAAAGGTTCAAAAACAAGTAACAATATTGATGCCAACAGACAAACCTTGAATCGAACGTATGGAACGCCAACATCAAGTTTATAAATTAAACAATCCACGAATATCAGCGGCAATAGTACTTCAACAGTACTACAACAGCAACGACAAAGAAACGGGAGGTTTATAAATTGTCAGTAAATTTCCGCAAATGCGATGGTTTTATTGGTTTTAAGATGAAAAATAAGGCGAAAGGGATAAACACTCTAAATCAACAGATTTTAGATATCAAACAAAGCTAATTCCTAGTAATTTACCTCTATTACCGCAAGAGTTATTTACGAGTTAGATGTAATCTTTATACCTGCGATATTAAAACGTATTTAAAGAGTGGGCAGCGAAGCAAGATGTAATTAAAAGCTTGCCACAAAGACAAAATCAATGGACATTTATACGGATGTTTTATAGCCCTGATGTCAACGGTACTTAGAAGAGCGAATAGCAGATTTTCTTTATTTTGTAAATAATATTTAATCTATTAAAATCCAGTCTATAAACGAGGGTCTAAGTTTAGATTTATTTAATGACAAGTTAGTTAATGCCTTCGTTAAATATGTAAATGATTTAATGGAATAAATACCTTCTGCAATGTAATAACGTAAATTTTAAAACTTGTCCCATGTTTAAAAAAAAATAAAAATATGTAATTCTTACATAAAATATCTTCAACATTTAAATAGCAAGACTGCTATTACTGAACAGTTTAATTATAACGTGCTAACCTAATATAACTAGAAATGTTTTTTTAATTATTTTGGGACAGTCCAAAAAGGTTCAAAACTTAAGTACTAACGTATAGTCTGTCTCAAAGTATATCGTTATGGCTTTTGACGGACCATACCCCAATAAACTTTTAACGATTTTATTACCTATTGTTATTGGGTAAACATTTGTTCATAGTCGCAGGGGTGGGCCAGGTATTTCTTGAGTATTAACCATTAGGCATATAAATATTTTGGCTAATATTTTAGTGGCAGTGTTGAGTAACCGTTTTTACTGTGCGTTTCGACAAAGTTGTTTTACGAGAATATAACTATGTCGGTCAAAATCATTTGTCATTAGATTCAAAACAGGTTGTCAAAAATGTGTATGAAACTTTAATCAGTAGAGGTCTAATTAAACAAGAAGCTTTACAAGAAACCTGTCTACTTACAAAAACTCCAATATCATCGATAAGGGATATTATTATTAGTGAAGAATTAAACAAAAGAAAAAAACGTAGTGATTTTCAATCTCACCGTATGAGACAATAGTAATCAGGACCTAATAAGATGAAAAATATATTGTCTTTATGAAAGCGGAGTTATTCCTACCTTGGATAAACTAAAAAAGAAGCTAGACGAAGACGAAACCAATATAAATATTAGCCGTGCCACCCTCCATAGAGTTGTTTGTAAAATGGGATTACGCACTTGGAGATTTAATTACCTTCAAGAAATTAAAAAATATAGGTTAGAAAACAGATCCATTATTTACCTTGATGAAACATGGTTCGATACACACGACACAGTATCCAAAGGATGGGTTGATTCCAGTCAAAACTGTCAGACGAAAGCACCTTCAAATAAAGGAAAACACATTACCATAATACACGCTGGTTCGGAAAACGGATTTGTCCCAAACTGCTTGCTGTGGTCTGCAAAGAATATTAGGGATTCTAGCTTGGATTATCATGAGGATACAAGTGCAGAACTTTTTAAAAACTGGTTATAAAATTATCTTTTATAAAATATTCCAAACAACAGTGTTGTTGTCATGGATAACGCAAGCTGCCACAGCCATCTGCTACACACACAGCTTCATCAAGTTCAAAAACTGAAATCCAGGAATATTTGTTAAAAATGTTATTTATTTTAAATTCAGTTACAAAAAAAAAACGCATCTTTTAAAAGTCCTAAATTTTTATGCAATTAAAAAACAATATGTATGTGATAATTTGGCTGAACAGGCTGGGCATACTTCTTCGGCTTCCTCCGTATCAGTGTATGTTTAACCCCAAAGAGCATTTGTGGAACCAAGTAAAATCAAAGATCAGAGCACAAAATGTTACACCTACTTTAAGTGCCAGTATTATAAATTTGATAAAAAAATGTAATTACTAACATACCAGTTGAGAGCTCAAAAAAATTCACTAAGCACATTATAAAAATTGAGGACTCTGACATTTCTATCCAAAACAACATAAATCCTATTGTAATTAATCTCAATGATGACTCTGATAGTGAAACAGAATTAGATTTAGATATTTAGAATAAAAATATAATTATGTATAAATAATGCAGTTATAAATTTATTAAAACTTTACATATATTTAATTTCTTAATGTAATATTAAGATTGTACTTACCTAAATAAACAATAAATTTTAAATCTTTATATTATTAAAATCCGTCCCTAATGTTCTGTCCTGTAATACCTTCCTATCCGCAGTTTTATTGTTGTCGGCAGGTATAATCCCTAAAAAAGGCTAGAGCTAACACGGTATACTTTGAGATAGACTATACCGTAACTGTCTTAAGATGAAACCACATGGTCTATATCAAAAATTCGTTGTTGACAACGAGATCATTATTAACCAACCCGATAGCATTTTGCAGAATAAACCTCTAAAAAATTTGGCATCACGTGCCCGCTCCATCGCAGCGAGTCGAACGTCGAACGTTTTTTGCGAGGTTTCCATATTTACACTTTTTAAAGAGATGTTTATTTACATACAAATAATAAAAATTACTTTTTGCAATTTATTTCGATATTTAGAGTTGAATCATTTTTAAAATGAAAATTCGGTGCCCTAAAAAAAAAACATAAAAGTAGCAAAAGGTTTAATTTTTTTGTCGTCCTTTGCTTTTATATGGTCTTTTATTATTACTCTTACAGACATGTGCGGGAAGCGACACATTATAAAAAGCAAAGGCAGCCGCAGTTCAAACCCAATCTTTTTTGCTACTTTTTATGTTTTTTTTTTCAAAGGGCGCCGAATTTTCATTTTAAACATGATCCAACTATAATTTGGAATTTAATTTAGGTAAAACGCAATAAGTTATTGTTTGGTTTTTATTTGTAATTAAAAAATAATTGCACTATAAAATTAGGCTGAATATCCATTTCAAGAACACAAATTATTATTGGGATATGTTTTCTTTGGGAGTAATCGCCTTGAAATTTTCTAGAAAATGGGACTTCTTCGGTCCAGATCCGGGGGTATAGCGTACTAAGCCTGCTCAGCCCTATTGATCTCTATAAACTTGCAGATCGCCTGAAAAAAAAAAATAAAAACCCCGCATAAAACCCAAAAATCAAAAATACTAATCTATGTTTCGGTGGCAAGTCGGCCACCGTTATCAATATGAAATTAAAAGAAAAAATTAAACTAAATATTAAGAAGTTTTGCTTTACAAACTTCTGAAAGCTTTTTACTTTTTATGACAAAATGTCACGTATGGGTATTAATTTGATGAGGTGGCCTATACCTTTTTATCTTATTTCAAGCTACTCATGTCACCTGTTTAATTGGAAAAAGATCACGTGATCTAAGTTATGGTAAGCAGTTAATGTGGTGTGGATCGATGATGTTTACGGTTACACTTACCACATGGGATCTGGCGTTGTCTTTTGGAAAATGTTTTTTATTGTCTCGGAACGTCGAAGGACTCGCAGTTTCACTACTTTCTAAATAGGGTTCATTCCCGGGAACTCTCGGCTCGAGAATTCCCGGAAATCGTTGGCTTTATTCCCGGGAAATTAAGCTCGAGAAAACTCGAGAACTCAAAATCATATTTAAGTCTATGAAATTATAAAATAAAACTATTTGCGTTTGCCGTTTGTTTTAAACGCGCGGCGGCGGGGCGGCAAGGGCCAAAGCGCCGTTTTATACAAAATCAATACAGTAGGTAATACACCAGTAATGAACCTAGGAAATTATTTGTTCAGGGATTTTTCTACAATAGGGGGAAAAAGGAATTTTATCTAATATCTTAATTTTCAACTTTGGATTGTTTTCAGTTTAATTTATAGAATTTCATCAATTTATCAATTTTAATATTAAGTGGAAATATGCAAGTACCTATTAAATCC
>JAHBCN010022826.1:0-13086 GCA_019359885.1 Listronotus oregonensis
AACGAACTTTTAAATTAAACAAAGAACTTTCAATGGGTTAAATTAACAAAGAGGGCAAAATGAAAATTCTTGGCAACAGGGCATAACTTAAATGTCAACTATTTGTCAAAAATAATTTAGTTTGGGATTTTGCATTTAACATCGATCAAACATTTCAAAAAATATTTAAAAAAGTAATTATCTTGCACAAAATATATAAAAATTAGGTTTGGCACTCTAACAAAGTAATTTTATATAGTAGCGTCAATAAATACATTAAAACAGTCAATATTTGAAAGTCTTCAACACAGAATTTTTTTTTGTTGAAAATTTAATTTCCTAAAAAATAGTTTTATAATAATTTATTAATAGTTTCGAAGATATCCTGAATTTCATTTTATGAGAACAGAAATTTTACTTAATTTCCGGATTGTAATAATTGCTTATAAGATATTTTTTATATAATAGTGACATAAAATGAATATACATAGAAAAACTTATTCTATATTTAAGAAAATATGATAAAATTTAAATAAATAAAATTTCATGAAGAGTTATTTATTAGAATTTTCAAAATAATTAATTAAATGTTTAAAATTTTCTGCTCTACTCACATATACAAAAAATAGGAAATTTAATTTTCATTAATTTTTTTTGTATCATAGATTTCATCTTTTTCAAGTGGTGAGCGGTTATCGCAGTCCTTTCACTGCAAACAATGCAAGTCGGTAAGCAATAAAAGCTACTTTCTGTGCAGCTGATGCTGAACCGCATCCTGTTTTGCAGGAGCAAAATATGATGTTTAAGTGCTGAAACATACATTGCGTTTTGGCAGGAGCGTTTTAATGTTTGGCGGGATGAAAGCGCGTCGGCCACACATCTCCCGTTAGAACGCTGTAACAGGAGTCACTGTGGTCAGTCTTGTTCTATTAGAAGAGAGAATAGGTAGGCCGTCATGTCAAAATTGTCAAATTTGGAAATTGTTTGTGTTTCTGAAGCTGCTATTTTACTCAACAAACCGGTGAATAAAAGATATTGGGTCCATCCTTTCCACTGTGAGCCCGAAAAGAGTAAAATGTTTTCTACATTTTATGATAATATTCGAAAATATAAAAGTACATTTTTTAAATACTATAGGATTTTCATTAACTTCTTAGATGAACTTTTAAATACTTTACGTCCACATTTAACTAAGCAGGAAACTTACTGGAGAAATCCAATTTCACCAGAAGAAAGATTGACAATTAGATATGACATTTTAGATACAATAAATAAAACTTAGCATGACGTAGGTAGCTTTGTTGTTACATGTTTTTTTATAAATATTGGTAGAATACAACGCAAAAGAGTATTCTTATAGTTACAGATTCCCGAGGTGACCTGATGGTACCAGGTGATTTCCCCTACGGCATGCCAACTTTTTTCCCTTAAGTTGCGATCACTGTACTCTTATATTGAGGGATGATCTTGTACACATGGAATAAATTTATCCGTGTCAAATATCATAAATCAAGAAACCGGATCAAAACAAACGCACTATATTTATAATCGCGCTCATTAAACTCACCGTTGTTGGTGTCAACTTGTCGTTGCTTTCCGGTCGTCCAGTCGTCCCGTTTGAGCGCCGCGTCCTGTGGCTGCGTCCTAACCGCATATATATGGACTATCCGATTAAAAACTATAGGTTGTTGTCATCCCGCCAAACAGGACCCGTTAAAACGCTCCCGCTAAAACGCAATGTATGTTTCAGCACTAAGACGTTTTCAGGTGCCGCAGGTTGCGTTATTTTTACTGGTTTTAAATAATCGTATTTTTGCCAACACCTTTATTTAGGAGGGATTAGAGAAATAATATTCCAATGCTGGACTTGTACTTGACTGCAAGATTTCTTTGCGTGCTAAAAAATTCCAGTCAATCATTTATAGGATTCGAAATAGCTCAAGAACGTTTTGTGCGGTTTCAAAGTGCTCCCGTGGAAAGCTTCTCAGATTATCAATCGCAATTTTCGAGCATATACTACTAAAGACAGCCTTGTAACTTGGTCGTGCGAACAATCTGCGCGAGAGAGAAAGAAGAATTAGAGTACAACATTGCTCTCTCGTTAGGTCGTTAGTGGGGGGGAAAAAATATTACCCAAAAGTTTTTTAACAAGATTAAAATTCCTGGGGACTAATCAGACCAATTTTTGGGAAAAAAAAAATATTTTTTTTTAATTTAGGTAATGCTACCAAATTTATAACAAAATGTAAAAGAGAATTGTATTAAAAACCCTTAAAAAACCAAATTTAAAGAATGAGCAAATATATAAAATTTTTTTGTTAGAGGCCAAAGCTATTTTTTTATTTCTGCAAGGCAATTAATTGATTTATATATTTTTAATGTTTAAACGACTTTAAACGCAAAACCCCCAAAAAAATTTTTTGAAACCGTTGGCATTAAATATTAAAAATATGCTACGTTGCCAAGACCTTTTTTTTCACATTTGTTGGGTTTTTTGTTGAAAATTTATTTTTAAAAACGAGTTGCCCCCTTTTTCAAAAAAAAGGGGCTTTTTGAAAATTATTTAAATTAAAACCAAGAGAGGCACAACATAATAGAAACAATGAACATGTTTGTTGATACGTGACGTCACGAGCGTCGCCATGATACAAGTCAGCGTTTTTGCAGATATTTAAAATTTGAAATTAAAATCGTATTTTTCTCCTACGAAACCTTTATTTTTTTTGCAAATATAATATATTTTTTGGAAATAGCAGATACTTCCAAACATCATAAAAAAGTTTTTCAAAATCGGCAATCACGCCATGCCCCTTTTTTACACGTATTTTTATTACATCCGTATAATATATCATTTAAAAATCAACCAAACCCTACTTAGTTTTATTTTTTATCAGTTTAAAGAACAGAAGGCATTAAAAAAGGAAATCGTTTTTTTAAAAGGGTTTTTTTTTAAAAATATTTTAAACAGGAAACGAAACAGTTAATTTTAATCCTTTGTAACCGAAAATTTTCTTTTAATATTTTTGTAAGGAAAAAAAAACCGAAACAAACAAATTTTTTTAAATTGTTGTTAAATTTTTTATCCCCAGATAAAAAATTTTCCCGGGCAAATTCCGGCCTGACGCACGCTTAAATTTTTCCCGCCTATCATAACTTCCTTATCGTTCCACATAAACGATGAGATTTGGTATGTAAATTCAATAAGTTTCTTATTTCCTGTAAAAATTAATGTTATGGGTTTTTTGAGTTTTGGTTTCAAAAATCCCATATCACTATATAACGACCACTCACTCACCATTTTTATATATTGCTTGTCTTGAAGATTATAATTTTTTCGACAAAGCGAAAAAAAAAATTGATTAACAAAAATAATAAAAAAATTTAAAAGGGGGGACCCCCCAATTTATTATCCAAATTTTTACACCTTTACGATAAAAAAAAAAATTAAAAAAAGTGTGTGTTTGGTAACGCAATTTTTTACCATAGGGGGAAAATAGGGGAAATCCCGAAAACAGAGGTTTGTTAATACTTTTTTTTTTTAAGAAACGCCCTGTATATTTTCCAAAATTTTTAGTCTTTATTTAACACATAAAAAAATGTATATTACATATACGTCAATTATTGCGGTTTTTTTTAGATAACGACCTATAATAATTGTAGTATTATCTAATTTGCTCATGTAAAAATTAAAAAAAGATTAAAGAATAAAAAAATTAACATAAATTAGAAATGTTTAAATTTTACAGTTTTTTTGGACTATTTTCTGTAAAAAAAATTATTTTAAAATAATTTTTTAAAATTCAAAGTGACCAATTTAGTTCCTTTATTAGTTTTAATTTTTCAAAAAAAAATATTTGACGATTTGACTCTGTTTATAAAATTAAGTAAGTCAAAATTTTTAAAAATTTTACAAAAAATTCCTTTAAAAAAAATACTTAAAAAAAAAACTCTATTTTAAGACATGTTTTAAAATATTGTTAATAAAATTAGTGTAACGAACCCCATTTTTTTCTTTGTTTTGTAAGAGAGGGGAGAGATATTTAGCGAAAATAGAGGTGGGCCCCCAAAAAATATTAGGGGGAAAAAAAATATAACAGTTCCACGCAATAAGTATTTTCAAATGATTTTCCCCAAAAGATTCAGACAAAAAAAAAAATTTTTCTAGCAATAATTTTTTTAACTGACAATTTGAATTTTTTAAAAATACCTTTATTAAATATGTAAATGTTTAAAAATTTTTTTTAATCAAAAAAAAAAAAAAATTTTAAAGGAAAAATGCTTTTGGGAAAAATGAAGGAGAATTTTCTCTAGTTTTCAAGATCGTATACAACTTTTCCAAGCTTCCGGGAAAGGGTTTAAAGGGCCCGGGGTTTGTGTCTAAGTACGAAATTCCCCCCCAAAACCCGTCTTTTTTTTTATCTTCAAACCCAGGCCGAAGGGGTAGTATGGAGTCTTACCAAAAGTGAAAATAAAATTAAAAATTTTTTTGGTTTAAAATTCCAAAATTATGGGGGCTATTTCGGGAATTAAAAATTAAAATTTGGTAAAGGAGGAAAAGTAAAGGGGGAAATTTCGAAAAAACCCCATTTTTACCCCCGAAACGCCCTGAAACAAAAAGCCCCCCTTTTTAAATTTAAAAGGGGGGGTTTTTGAAGTTTGCAATATGGGGAAATCCCCAGTTTCGGGGTTTTAACTGTCTTAAATTTAAATTAAAAGGAAAAATTTTTTCCATTTATTAAACAAAAAAAAAAGAAATTTTCCAAAAAATGTCCCAAATATTTTTCTCAGAAAATATTAGTTTCTAACTACGACAAAAGTAATAATTTTTTCAAAAGAGAGGACACTAGGCAAAACATAAAAAAGGGAAACGCCGACATCCCCATTGCCGCGCTTTTTTTTTTCGCAACTTTTTGCCTTTTCCCCTAACTTTTTTTAAAAGTCTTTACAGATTTTCAATGTTGCAATTTTTTTTACCCATTTCAATATTTTTAGAAAATTTGAATGTAATTTTTTAAATTTTGGGTTTTACATTTATAATTAAAAATATTGATATATGACAAAAAAAGGGGGTTTTTAAAAAAATAAAATATTAAGGGTTTTAAATTAAAAAGGGCAAAAAACGTTCCCGGTCAAAATTTTTAAATTTAACAAAATTTAAAAAAAAAAGATACAGGGTGAAACAATTTTGTTTTGTTTTTTGTGAAATTTTTTTAAGGACATAAAAATTTGGGGGTCGGGGGGTTTTTTTAAAGGAAAATTTAAATTTGTCCAGCTTTCGATGTTGTCCCCCAAAAGGGGGCCAGCTCCCCCCCTTTTTTTTTTACATAATTTTTTTAAAAAATTATTAGGGTAAAAAAAAATATTTTTGAAAAAAGATATTTTTTTTGTCTCTAGAGAATTTTCGAGATAAACCCCTTAAAGGGGTTTCCCCTTTTTTTTAAAATGAATTTTAATTGTTTTTAAATTTTTATAGTGATAGCTCTTAACCCCTGATCAAAAGTCTTTCCGCAAAAACTCAAAACCCCCTGCCCCCCCCAAAGGTCCCCAAACCCCCCGTGCCTTTTGGGGGGGTTTTTTGGGGGTTAAGGGTTTTCCCGGGGTTTTTTGCCCTGGAAGACTTTGATCAGGGAAATATCTTATGCAAAGTATGCAATTGGCCAAAAAATCTTTTTTCATAAGAAAATTGAGAGGCCTTTTTTAAATGCATTTATCTCAAAACAGTGGCTCCTAGAGACAAATAAAGTATACTTTTTTTATCTGGGATTTATAAAACTTTTTTTTAAAAAAAGGGGCCCAAAATTCAAGCATAAAAAATTATGACATCAAAAAAAAAGGGGGTAGGGCGTTGGCGCCCTCTTTTTAAAAATAAAAAAAATTTAAATTTCCGCCCAGAAAACCCCAGACCCCAAAATTTTTTTCGCTTTTCATTTTTAAAAAAAAAAAAACGAAACAAAAAAAAGTTTAACACCCTGTATTTTTTTATTATCAACTTTCGGATAGGCAATTTTTCTAAATTGCAATATTTCGACATTGGAATCTGCTGTTGCTCTTGTTCCATTACTTTGGGACACCCTTTCCCTATGCTTGATATCTATTATTAAAATTAAACATGAAAATTTTTTTTTGATCCCCCCCTTTTCAAGATTTTTTTTTGGAGTAATAACAATTTTTTTTATTTCTTTTCAAGACTATTAGACATTATTATATTTATTTAAATTTGGTATTCTTAAAAAAAACCTTTGCTTTAAAGCTCTAATTATGTATAGATTTTTTTCTATTTTGATTTTGGGTTTGGGACTGTGGACCATATTGCAAAACAATTAAAAAACTAAAGTATATGTTAAAAAATTTAATTTTAGTTTGAACCAGGTATGATGTGATATTGACTAAATTAGAAATATATTTTTATAAAGAAAACACAAGCAATAAAATATAAGGGTTTATTTGGCATCTTAATAAGCAACAGCAACTTAAAATAACAACACAAAAGTTTTTATTAACTAACGTGAACTTACTTAATTCTAAAGAATAAAAAATAAAAATGAAACATTAAAATTTTTTGCAAAAATTTAATTAACCAAAAATCTAAATCTAAATACTTTCGTTTAAATACCTATTACTAAAATTTCTAATGACTAAGTATGTATAATTAACAAAACCTAAAACAAATAAAACTCTAAACAACTTTTCCACAAACACCACTTTTTGATCGTTTTTCAGTATCTGCCTATCCATATTATTAAAAATCACAAAATTATCTTTAAAAACCAAAAAATCACTTTAGTAAGAACAAAGTCTAAGCAACAAACACAGGTCGCAGGTTGAATGCCGTCAGTTTATTATTTATCACATGTTCGATATGGCCATTTGCAATTTCACCATTTGTGCAATCGATTAAAGATTTTCAAACCAGGTGACGTGCGCTCTTTGTCATGGCTATTACTGCAAACAAGGATAGACAATGATTACGACCGTCGTACGACTCGCAGGTTTAAAATGATCACTTACCACCTAATGGAATATCGGACCGATCACAATCACGTGTTTGTCCCTTTAAATTGGTCGCGAATTCTATCTCACTTGGATTTTATTTGCTTTGTCTTACTGTCACCTCTTGTTGAAAACTTATTACTCTTTGACTACGATTTCGAAAGTTTCGAAGTTCACATCTGGCCCTTAATTTGCCGTTAGACTAAAAAGCCATGTGATGTCACAAAGGTTGCCGAGTTCCAATATTAGTTTTTTTTTGCTTCGTTAAGAAGGTGGGTAAAAATCGACCTTTTTTGCCCATCATATTCATGAAAAGTTAATATACAATAATATATAAACACTAAATTGGTAAAAAAAATCAAAATGGCAAGTACCAAAAAACCCTCCAAACTTGCCATTTTTATTAAATTTTTGCACATTTTTTGACATTTTTTTTTTTAAATTATATAATGCACTTTGTGCACCAATATATTTTTTTATCTTTAATATTAAACTTAATAAGCTTATAAACTAGCATTCATCTATTTTGGTGCGTTGAGTGCATCATGAAATTTTTTAAAATAAAAAATCAAAAAACGTGTAAAATGGCAAAAATTCAATAAAAATAGCAAGTTTAAAGGTTTTTGATTATTACTATTTTTTAAGATTGCTTGAATTCAAAAAAAAATAAGCAAAAAAATGAAAAAAAAATCAATTTTCGCCATTTTGTGAAAAAGCAAAATAAAAAAAAAATGGCTATGTGCAACGGTATCTACAATCATACAGGTTATAATAATCTCTAACATTTTTTTTCAAATAACCCTTTTTCGGGAAATCAATGTCGTTGTGGAGAGGGATTTTTTTTTTACTTTACGGTATCGTTTATAATTCTGTAACTATTTAATATTTTTTAATAAAAATTTGTAAAAACTATATTCAATGTGCACTTAATAAATTTAATAAAATTCGATCCCTAAATTCCTTAATTATCCCCGTCAAAAAATTCCCGAACATCACTCATTTTTTCAGCCTTCACAGTGACTATCCCCCTTAAAAGTTACACACATAATCATTATGGCAGCTGCAAAAAAAATAGCGCCTGCCGTAATTTTCTTAAATCGAGAAAATTTCTCCTTTTAATCGCTCTATCTCTGACATACTTTAAAATTCCAAAACGTAAATCACCATTTTGGGACAACCTGTATATAGTTTTCAAATCCCATGACACGTTTTATTATTTAAGCAAATTTACCAACATATCCGATCCACGTGCTTATTATATTATAACTATTATTATAATGGTTGACTTATTCGGAATCGTTCTAAAATTAACTGCATTATCTGCAGTTGTTTTTCCTAATCAAGGACGTTGATTTTAAAAAATTTATTACACAGAGGGATGTGCTAAATTTTCCGCGGCATTTCCAAAATTTTTTTTTTATTACTTTTTTCTTATTTGACATTTTATGTATCTGAATAAAATATTTTAAGTCTTCTAACAAAGTCATCAATCCATAACAACCGGAGAGCACCTAAAATATCAGAGCCATACAAAAAAAGAAAAGTGATCTGTAATTTACATGCGATGTACAGGATTGCTCAAAAAATGCACCGCCAAATTTGAGGAAGTATATACAGGGTGTCCCAGAATATGTGGGCAATTTCTCGGAATTTAATAGGAAACCTAAATATATTATGAAAAGTTCCCATAAACTTTTTTCCTATGACCCTCCCCTACGGAGATACAGGTACATAACGGACGCCCCTAGAAATATTTTTTGTTTAAATAACTTTTAAAATACTAGTCGTAATTAAGGATTTTTTTAATATGATGGTTACTAGATAAGTGTTTTTAAAATGAGTCCATTAAATCATTAGTTTTCAGGGACGGACTAGATCTGACACAATAATAGCAATTTTTTTAATACCCTATATGATAAAGGCTCAACAATATTATTTTTGGATAGCTTTAACCTTAAACCAAAGATAATACTACTACGGATAAGATGAACCATTCAATGCTATTTTTTTGATTCCCCTAATGGACTTTGGCTAACGCGAGCCGATGTCCATCGAGAGATTTTCGCGCTATCCTTGAACGAAAGTTAAACAGTGTTGCCGGCAGGCCTTGACTATTATTGGCGTGATGAAACGCGACTATACCTAAAGTAAAAAATTTCTGTCAGTGACTCATTTAATACCGGCCACCCAAACGACGAAGCGGCTGAATAAAAATCTAACACTAGTAAATTATTTTTAAGCCTATGATATACTTTTCCGCTCAAATAACAGTGGACCGGCCAAAAGTTTCATCGCCACGTTGTCATAATTCGCAAGAATAAATCACCAGCCAGCCATCGCACTTAAAATAGCACGCCAATATGTATTGAAATCTTGTTATCAGGAAGACAATAAAAGTGGCAACACACATTCCTTAGTTTACAATTGAAGAGACTTGAAAATAAGCGTATCGACAGGGTTTTCGTGCTGTTCGATGATTTTATTTAGTTATTATTGATTATGGACAGATTTTGAAAGTTTAAATTTTAATTGCTATACAGGGTATTTTCTAAATATTATAAATTTCTAATAATTGTAGTATATAGATATTGTTTTGTGCCAATTTTATAATAGTTTATCTTATTTAGTGCATATAATTGTATATAAAGATTTAGTGTTGTTAAGTGCTTTTAATTCTGTAAACTATCACTATTAACCAACCTTTAACTAGTTATCCGCCTATAAAAAAAACTCAGTTAACGTTAAAAGAACGAATAATGGTTAAAATGTTTACCATGGGATTCGGGAACGAAATCCAGAACTAACCACTTTGGATGCTGCAGAGATATGTGCAACTTTAACAAAAGTTAATTCGCGTACGGTATTCAGAGTTTTAAAAGGCAAAAAAATCAATATTAGTAATTATGCGGATACTGGAAAATGCGATTTTTTCGCTATTTTTTTGCACACTTTTTACTTTTCGATTGTTAGACATGAATCAGAGGCTGTTTTTTGGCTGCCTCTTATAGTATTTAAAAAATAATAATAATTGAATTGTTTAATTCCATTTTACGACATATTCCTTTAAATTCTGTCATTTGCACGAAAACATATTTAAAAAACTCATACTATGTTAATATTTAAAAAAAACACTTAAAAATTAAGGAAAAAACCTTAATTTTCAATAAAAAGTGGGTAAAACGTTTACGTCCGAATTCAACTCGAAATTCTAAAAATGTTGACCTGTTAACAGGTTGTAATAGTTTTCTTTATGACATTTTTATAAGGTATGCGAACCTTGCTTCGCTCGACCCAGAATGTTTGATCAAAAATATTATCGATATGGAAATCCTAAATATGGAACACGAAAGACCCGAAATAGTTATTGGATTCTACAAGCTGATGATCTCAGAGCTTTCGTGTTCCTTATATAGTGGATATTTTTGATGAAGCAATGCGTGTGAATATCGTATTTAATATTGAGATTGCAAGATCGGTGGTAAATTGAATCGGTGTAAACCTGGATTATCTATCGTTCTGCTTTTACATCTTTTTTAATTTAGACTAAAAATTTATTATTTTTTTCATGTAGCAAAATAAAATCAGAGAAGGTAAAATTAAAGTAAAAAATGTTTTTTTTTTGGAAAAACGTTGAAAAATCGCAAAAAAAAACTCAAATTTGTATTCTATGACCTCAAAATAGGAAGGTGTGCAAAATTAAGCCAAAAAAATTACATTTTTCATTAATCCGAATAATACCAAAATAATACAGGCTTGTTACTAATTTAAAGGGTTGATGAAAATGTGAGAAAATAACTTTTGCTTGTAAAAAATAATTTTTATGTTTTGACGAAATTTTATCATTTATTTTCTAAAATGCATACGCCACTGGAATTGATTCCCTGACCCCACACAACCCGGGGCACTCTAAAAAACGAGCGATGCGTCATTGACAGAAATTTTGGACTTGAAGTATAGAAAATACACATACCGTTTAGCCGCCCGCTTTCGCTACTTCGTGTTCCGAATAAGGTACAAGCGACAGACATTGGCAATGTCGCACGGTTTGTTTCGCTGGGGCAGAGGTTACCGACTTAATTTTATTCGCATTTACGGAAGCATTGATATCTCCGAACTGATTCAAAACGCCCCATTTAAATGAACCATCTATTCGTAGTAGTATTATCTTTGCTTAAACTAAAAAAAGGTATGCCTGATTGACATCGATAAAATCAATTTTTTACGAGAAATAAAATATCATGGTTGGTAATTTTTTTTATATTATGCAGGGTGTTTTCTAATTGTACGTCAATATTTAGGAAAGCAATTTTTGGGTCCATTTTAAGAAGAAAACTTCATTAAATTAATGTCCTAAACGTCTTAACTTTTGAGATAGGTGGTAAAATTTTCAAAAATAATTATTTTTTTTATTAATATCTGTAATACCACTTAAGATATTTTAATGACATTTGGCATAAATGTACTATGTATCAAGAAGCATTTTTTAGTGTACCACATTTTTTTATTTCCATCAGTAGCGTTCGTACAGAATTTGACTTGCCTATTTTGGCAAAAAAAAAAAGATGTGGTCCCTAAAAATGCTTCTTTTTTTGGGAAAATAGTCATGTAAAAATTTCAATAAAATATCTAAAGTGGTACTACAAATAACAATAATAAATTGTTTAGGATAAACGTTCATATGAAGTTTTTTTTTTTAAATGGACCCAAAAATTGCCTCCTTAAATATTGACGTACAATTATAAAACAACCTGTATAATGTAAAAAAATTACAAACCATGATATTTTATTTCTCGTAAACAGTTGATTTTATCGAGGTCAATCAGAAATACCTTTTCTTTTAGTTTGAGGTAAAAGCTATCCAAAAATAATATTGTTGAGCCTTTATCATACAAGGTTTTAAAAAAATGTCTATTATTGTGTCTGAGCTAGTCCCTGGCAAATATGATTTAATGGGTTCATTTTAAAAAGTCTCATCTAGAAACCATCATATTAAAAAAAATAAATTACGCCTAGTATTTTAAAAGTTATAAAAAAAAACGATTTCCGGGATCGTCCGTTATGTACCTGTACCTCCGTAGGGAAGGATCGTGGGAAAAAAGTTTATGGGAACTTGTCATAATATTTTTAGGTTTTCTATTAGATTCCGAGAGATTGCCCACATATTCTGAGACACCCTGTATAAAAAGATGTTTTGGTAAATAAATATGCGTCCGAAAGTTTATCCTTTCTAGGATACAGAGTGTTAAACTTAAAAAAAATATGTTTTTTTTTTGTAATTTTCTTACATACCCTGTAGCAGATATTCTGGAATTTTCTCAGTGTTATTTCTAGTAATAAGGGTCTAATTTAGGCCTAATTTAATTAAAATTTTTAAGTCCAGGGGCATCTCAGGGGACACCTTATCGAAAATAATTGTGAAAAAAATGTACGCCACTGACTTGTTTTGCAATTTTAATATATATTTTTTAGATTCAGCAGTCAAAAATACAACTTTTTTGTTTCTTAATATTTAACCAATTTATTTCAAGTCTGTTGACTTAATTACAAGAAAAACTTTAAAAAAATAAATTTTAATACGCAAGTAGAGTTTTAATAAGGTCCAAGACTTGCAATAAAATGGTTTTAATTTTTTGCTCGCAAACAAAGCAAAATACAAAAAATATTAATACTTTTATTTATAAATTAAACAATTTAAAGTACAGTAACAAAAACTAATAGTTAGTTTAGCTTCTAAAATCCGGTAACTCTTAGTTAGAACTTTTTTATTATCGACACATGTCTAAATATTATTGTATAGATTTACAATTAATAAAAAATATTTCTGAAAGTATTTTTTAATGGGACGCAGCTGTTTAAAAACAAGTATTTTTTGTGGACCTAACTAAAGTTTGCTGTAATAAAAATTAACAATTTAATAATGAGCTTAGGTATTTTTAAGTTTTTTGAAGTAATGCCAAAGGTGTGACCTATTCTCGTTCGACTCTAATCTACAATATGTCTTAGATGTTTTTTTTTTTCTCGTCTGGCAAAAGTTCAAATTATGCATTTTACGATGTGCATAATAATAACAGAATTAAAGCTAAACCATAAAAGTCGAATTTAGAACGGTTTAACAAT
>JAHBCN010022827.1:0-13025 GCA_019359885.1 Listronotus oregonensis
TAACATTTAGTATTCTGAACTGCATTCAAAGAAGAGCTATTTGTCATTAATGATCCCAGTTTTAGAAAAGCCCTCCTTTTTCCCTTCTTAAGCTGTAGGGGATTGTGGCTCTTTGTATGGTATTTTCACGGCTTCTGCCGAGGAGTTGGCCAGTATAACCCCCCTCTGCAGCTCCCAACAGAGCAACACGTAGTGCAAGTTTTATGCATCCTTTGACAGTTCAACTGGAGTGTCCAGACTATGGAACCTGCTCCCCCAGGTTTTTACTTCTCCCCCCAAATCCCCAAATATTTAAGTCCCTTGAACAAACTTCCTCTCACCACGCTTAAGACACCCACGGTACGTTAGTATGGCCTCAGCCTCGTGGACCGCCCAAAGAAAAAAAAAGTGGAGTCAGTGTAATCATTAATAAAGAGATATTAACTAAATTAAATCAACTAAAAAAAGTATTGCAAAATCAGATAAAGTTATTAAAGTTATAAATTCTATTTTTCATATCCAAATAGTTCTTAATAATTCTAGTGGGTAATTACCTATAATTTATTAATAATTTTTTCTATTTCAAAAAAGTGGCCCAAATAAACAGAAGCTTAAACTAAAGTTTCTGGTGTTCTATAAAATTTTTAATAAATAGAGGATTAAAATAAAAATCACAATACTAACCTTCGTTGAAAAAAAGTAAAACTTATTTCTTGATATTTAGACACCAAGACCACTAACAACTAACAGGCACTTAAATTACTGACGATGTTTTAGGAAGTATATCTCTGAGAACGTGATTTCCGGTTAATATGACCAAATTTATTGTAATTTTGTTTTCATTATAGGGCTCGTGCGTACTTTTAATAAATATTCTAACGCACATATAAAATATGCGAGAAATATGTAGCATAACAAAAAAAAATCAAAAGATTAGTATTAAAAACATTTATTTTAATAACACATTTTATTTAAAATTACAGCTGGTACCAGTGACGTATATTGATTAAAAAAATGGAGGGCTCTAAGTAATTTAATTTTTTTTTGACATAATATAGGTAAAAAAAAACTATTTTATACTTCTTTTTATAAATTTAGTATATTTAGGATAAATCATTACGTGAATTAAAAATACTTCCGTAAACTCTGCACCAAATATCACATGCAAACATACCGGGTGGTGCATCGTCGGAAGGGGTCAATAATTATCTCCCCTAATTATTTTGGAGAAAAATTCTATTGGAGTTTATTAAAGAGCATGCAAATCTACGCCCATGATAAAAACTTTAGATTTTTCGGCTACACAGTTTGCGAGTTAGATGCTAATATATTTTTAAAAATTGTTACTTTATTATCGCCCCATAATTATGAACAATAATAAAAACACCAGATAGTTGTAAATTAACGTTGTCATTTTAAAATTTAGTGCATTATCATTATTTAAAAATCGTACAGCAAAAAGATTAAAGTTTTATTTATGCAGACGAATTAAGTTAAGTTAAACTAAACTAAAGTAACACATCCCAAGAACTATGACATTTACAATCACAGGTCCACAAAAAAAACGTGGTGTGTGGGCTGGGTGTCGGACTTAGATTTTCAGGCGTATTTTTTCCCGCTGAACACGAATCTAAAGTCAAACAAAAATGTAATTTTAATGAAAAATTTCAGTCCAAAATAGGGAAAATAAAAAATATTAATGTAATTTTTGGGTTTTTCTTTATAATAAATCATTTATTTTATTCATTTAAATTCTAAGTCACTCAAAATTTGCAGAAAAAATATAAAAAAAATCTATAGGCATACCTTGAAAAAATCCTAAAAATACGGTTTTTGATTACAACTCGAAAAATATTGCATTTAGACAAAAAGGTTATATAACTTAAATTAAAGGTTTTGTAAAAATACATAGTTTATGTCATATAAAGTTTCGTGTATCTTTTATAGTTTTTAAGATTTTGACGTTTTAAATTAAAAAAAAAATCGTTAATATCTGAAACTATGCCTGTTCTTTATTTTTTGCTGTCTGAATTTTGACTTCAGATTCGTATTTAACCGAAAAAAATACGCCACAAAATTCTAATCTGACACCCAGCAAACACCACTTTTTTTGTAGGCCTGTGTTATTAATACTATTACAAATAAATATGTTCGAAATACATTTAAGATGTAAGAAACTTTTCAAATATTCCTCCAGTGGCTGCCAAACAATAACCCAGACGTTTATAAACTTTTCTTCTTACATTGGCTATCGGGTAAATTGAAATTGAAGACCTTGGTGCAAAAACCGGTCATGTCCACTTCTGGCCAAAATTGCGTTTTTCCACTGGGTATACAGTGTGTCCCAAATTGGTGGGGAATGTTGGAAACCACAATAGATAGAAAATCGGTTAAATGGGGAAAGTTTTGGACAATTATGTTGGTAAGCTAATCCCGTTTACTACATGGTTTTATCTATTTAAGTTTTTGATAAATTTTAAAAAAACCTGAAACATGCATTTTCGAAAATCGGCCATATTTTTTTTATGAGTGAAAATATTTCAAATCTGTAAAAACTTCTTTAAAGCAACTTTTTTCGTAGAATATGACCAAGTAGTTAATATTTATTTTCTACGTTTCGGATTTTTAGAATCATCATCAACTTTATTTTTCATATGGACGCCATATTGGATTTTTACGCAGCCAAATAGTGCTTTTTATTCTGATTTCAACAATGTATAACATGTTATAGTTTAAGAGTTTATAACCTCATTTATTTCAAAAAACAAGTATTTTCTCAGTTGGCCTTGATTCCGGCGAACGTCATTTTTTTGTAAACAATAAAATATTAGTAATTGGCAAAATAGATAAGCTGAACAGATATTTTACAGAAATAGGTTCGCGAACATAGCTATAACGTTTATACCGTGTTACAACAAAATGTAATGGCGCCCATATGAAAAAGTAAAGTTGATAAATCATCATCAACTTTACTTTTTCATATGGGCGCCATATTGGATTTCTTCGCAACCAAATAGTGCTTTTTATTCTAATTTCAACATTGTTTAACATGTTATAGTTTAGGAGTTTATAACCTCATCCGCTTCAAAAAACAAATATTTTCTCAGTTGGCCTTGATTCCGGCGAATGTCATCTAGCGTCATTATCAAGTTAAGTACGTTCTTAAAATTTTTTCAACTTTGTAAAATGGTTAATTATTTGAAGAAAAATTTAATATTTTGCAACATTATTTCCAAAGCAATAGAAATGTTAATATAGCTGCGCAAACGTATTTCGACAATTTTCCTGAAAGGCAGCATCCTAAACTAACATACTTTCGAAAACTGGTTACAAATTTGCTTAAATTTGGAAGTTATAAAAAACCACCACCCAAGAAGTACATTGAATAAAATCGACAACGAGATGCTGCAGTTAACCAACATTTTAAAGAAAATCCAACATCTTCAGCCAGGGATGTTGATAGAGAATTCCACATACCTAAGTCAACCATTCATAGGGTGGTTAGGACTATTTAAAAAAATATCGTTAATATGTTGAGAAATATGGACAACATTTTGAATTTTAAGTCGTTATTTAACATTTTCATTTTAGAGAGAATATTAGATTAGCCACTTTTCATTGTTTTTGTTTTCACTTGTTTCAATTAACTTGTTACGTGTAGTTTTGTTGTAACACGGTATTAACGTTATAGCTATGTTCCCGAAACCCATTTCTGTAAAGTATCTGTTCAGCTTATCTATTTTGCCAACTACTAATACCTTATTGTTTACAAAAAAAATGACGTTCGCCGGAATCAAGGCCAACTGAGAAAATATTTGTTTTTTGAAAGAAATAAGGTTATAACTTCTTAAATTATAACATGTTATACATTGTTGAAAGCAGAATAAAAAGCACTATTTGGCTGCGTAAAAATCCGATATGGCGTCCATATGAAAAAATAAAGTTGATGATGATTCTAAAAACCCAAAACGTAAAAAATAAAAATTGACTACTCGGTCATATTCTACAAAAAAAGTTGCTTTGAAGTTTTGACAGATTTGAAAAATTTTCACTTATAAAAAAAATATGGCCGATTTCCGAAAATGCATGTTTCAAATTTCTCAAAAACCTGAATAGATAAAACCATGTAGTAAACGGGATTAGCTTACTAACATAATTGTCCAAAACTTTCCCAATTTAACCGATTTTCTATCTATCGTGGTTTCCAAGATCCCCATACATTCACCACCAATTTGGGACACACTGTATAATTTACAGCATCCTTAATCGATTGGTGCAAAAATTAGACAAGTCCGACGTATATTAATGGTTTAAAATGCTCAAAGGACTTGGCTGACTATACCCTTTGGGACAAAAAACAGTCATGTCCAGGAATTGGTCAATTTTTGCACCAAAGCTGATAGTCGCGGAGTGACGATCAGCCATCCGTTTGGTACCAAACTTCCTGTTTTTCCTTGTAGGCATCATTTAAAGTAGGTAAAATTCGTTCTTCAAGTAGTTCCAAATAATATTCTGCATTCAAACTTCGCTTAAGAAAAAATGATCCCATAATACGTTGTCCGAAATTCCCACCCATCTGTGTTTATTTTCTTTCCTTCAGTATTTTTGATGATTGGGTTCATTGTTTAACGTAAATGTGCATTTATCAGTAAAACAAATATAAAAGCTTAATTTTCTCGCTTAAAGTCCCAATGAAGTGGGTCTGAAAATATTGTCATGGCAATCTACGATGATTTTTGAATAAAAAAACCTTACATCAATTTTTTTAACAGCTGTCAAATAAAGTGGTGTGGGAAGGTTTTACCCCGAAAAAGAAAAATGCTTGTATTGTTAGTTTGGCTTGGCCGATTTTACTGAAACAACTTTTGATTAAAAGAGCATTTTTGGAAGTATTTTTCTATAAAAATAAAGCAACAATTTATTTTTTCATTGTTCTGCAAGAGGGCGCCCCGCGTTCATGGCCCATTTGATTATAATTACTCGTTTATGCGACGAACAATGCGCGTGAGGACCGGTGGAAGTTCGGGGCCTCTCAAGTTGGACTTTAAAAGATTTATGCATTCTTTTATAGTTCAACTTGAAAGGCTTCGAACATCCCATATTGTTCGTTCCTTGGTCTCTAGAGTGGCACTGCCTGTTGGTCTGTAGGGAGCTGCCAAAGGAGGAATTATACTGGCCAACGTCCGGAGCAGAAGTTGTCAAAATACGTATAAAAAAGCAACAGATCCCCTACAACCCGTCGGTGGACAAGAGAAGGAAGCTTCCCTGTAAGCGTGGGATCATGATAAGACGAACAGACCTTCTTTGAATGGAATCAAGAATACTAAGAGTTGTAGGAGACGCCATTCGCCAGACATGAAAACAATATTTTAAAGGGGGTCTGATTTGGGATACATAGAGTATACAGATTAGAAATTCTTTTTGGCTCGAAAGAGTAAGCTTTTTTAAAGCTGCTGACGCTATTAGTTAGTGTCCCCGTCGGCAAAAATTTTCCTGATAGATAACATATAGACGTAATCAAGCTAGCACTTCGCTTATAGACCTTATAATTTGCTCCAATTTAAATCAGTTAATAAATTGTGGAGTCGACCCATCTGGTTTTCCGACCATTTTTAGTAATTTTGAAAAAACCCATGAATTTAAAAACCCAAAATTTTTAAACGGGGAAACTTTTCAAATTTTTTTAAGGAGTTTATTAGGATCCAAGTTTTGTTTAAAATAAAATTTTAAGAAAATTAAGAAACAAAATTTAACCCCTTTTTTTAAATTTATTTAAAAAATTTTCCCCAAACGTTCAAAAAAGAAAAAAGGCCCCTTATTATCCAAAAAAAAAAGGGGCCCCCTTTAAACATTAACCAATTTTTTAAATGGGAAAGAACATGAAAAAAGGGGGAAATTCCGCCTTTAAAAAATTTGAAAAGGGTTCTGCCTTTTTGAAAAAAGGAAAAAAAAGAAAAAATGCCCCAAAAAGCCTTTTTAAAAAAAACAAAAAAAGGAACAAACCCTTTCTGGGGTAAAATTTTCCCAGAAAAATAAATAAAAAGGTTTAGGAAATGCGGGGGAAAACTGGTGGCTTTTTAAAAAATTTGGAAAAAAAACCAAAAACCCTGGGGCCCAAAAAACCCTCAACTAAAATTTTTTAAAACCTAACCCGGGAAAAAAAAAATGGGGTGAACAAAAAAATTTTTTCCAAAAAAAGGGGGGAACGGGTAAACTTTTAAATTCCCCTTTTTTAATTAATAGGGGGCCAAAAGAAAATGAAAGGGGGAATATTTAAACCCAGGTTTGAAGGTTTTAAAAATTAAAAATTTTACGAAAATTTAAAAATTTAACTTACAAAATTGCCATTTTTTTGAGGATGGAAAAGTATTTGAAACCAATTTAAATTCCCCAAAAACCAGGTAAAAAGGCCCCTTGGGGTTTAAAGGACTTAAAAAATTTTTTTTAAGGGGGGATTCATTTGGTTTAGCGGAAAAAAAATTTTCTTTTTTCGCCTTTGTTCGGAATTTGAACGGGTTGTTTGAACTCCGAATTTTTTGTTCAAATGGGTTTTAAAACTACTTTTTAAAAAGAAATTTTTAGCCTAAAATTTTTTGGGAAAAAAGGAATTTTGTTTTTGTTTTTAAATATTTTGTTGTTATATTTTTAAAGTTGATACCTATTCGGTTTTTATAATTAAAAATTGATTTTTGTATGAAAAGATATGACAGACGAAAAAGGTTTTTGAGAATAATTTATTAATGTTGCACACTCTCGAGCCCCAAAAATTTCAGAAATAGACCAGATCATTTGAATATTTGGAATGACAAATAATTTAAGGCCAGATTTGGGTTTAAAAAAAGCAAGTTTGGAGATTTAATATAGATGAAATTTTTAAACAAATTTCCCTCTGTTACAGATAAGTAAGATTTATATTGTTTAATTACATTTAATTTTAAGTTTAAATGTTTTATTTTTTTTTTTTTAAAAAACCATGCACTAATTCCTACTGAAATGGTATGCATTGCTTTACGATTTCTAGCCACTGGGATTTTTTTAAAAAGTTGTTTGAGATTTTGGAGGATTGACAAGTCAACGGCAAGTTGAAAAATATCTATGGTTTAAGAATCAGTTGCTGAATTGGGGCTAAAATTGAAAAAAAATCCCAAGAACTGAATCTGAAATTACCATTGTGAGGCGAGGTTTTTTTAGCATTGGAGCAATGGATGGCCCCATAATAAAATTCAATCTCCTGGGGGGGCAGATGCAGAAAATTAAAGGAAAAAAAAAAAGGGATTTATTTTTTTATACAATATGTAGCTATTTAGCATCTGTGATTTATATTGTCAGTAGTGTTTAAAAAAATTAAAATTAAAAAAAAACAAATACATACTCTTAATTATTTTTAAAGTTGTTTTTTTTTTTAATAAAATCAAAATCCTTGATTAGGTTAAGTTGTGGCAATTTTTTCTTTTTTTCTTTGTGGGGCTTTGCAACTGATAGTTCAGGTAAACCGGCAGGGTAAAACACTCAAAATTCTGAACTGGGTTCAACAGTGAACTGCAGTTCAAGAAAACTTCGGGAAACCCTTGTTTGTACAACCGGGCCTAACTGATTTAAGACCTATCAGCATCCTCCCCACCCCTTTTTTAAAAATTTTTTAGAAAATCTTGGACGAGAAATCCCGAGAGCATATTCAAAAAACAACCTTCTTCCTTTTTTTCAGTCGGGGTTTTCCCGGGGAGATCATAGCTGTGCAACTGCATTGTTGAATTAAATTTTTTTGGGGGGCTTCCCATCCGGGGGGGAAATCCCGCCCTTTTTTTTCTTGACTACCCAGGGCGTTTGACAAAATAAATCACCAATTTCTTTTAGCCATCCTTTCATACCTCGGCTTTGCTGGGGTGCCATTCATCTCATTAGCGATTACCTCAGGGGAAAGAAAACAAGCAGTCAAGGTAATGGGTGTTTCAGTCTGGACATCTAAGTGTTACCGCTGGCGTCCCCAGGGCTCTAACCTTGGTCCTCTTTTTCTATTTGGTCTGTAACATCGCTAACGTCGGATCTTTTTTTTACGTCACGGTACATCAATATGCAGATGACACCCAGAAACTGTCATTTAAACCTGGGGGATAAAGTTAGGCAATCTTAAAAATAAATAGTGATCTTCAATCCTTGTTTAAAGCCTCTTTTTAAATCGCTGTTTTTGGGGCTGAACCCCAAGGAAAAGTCAAGCTCTACTATTTGGGCCTAAGGTTAGCAGGGAACGTCAAAAAAATCTTTTAAATTTAATTGTAAATAATGAAACTTTACAATGCGTTAGTGTGGCAAAAAAACTGGGCGTGGTAATTGATGTTGATCTAAGTTTTCTTTAGCATATAGATAACTGTATAAAAAAGATATATTAATCTTTTTAA
Source organism: Listronotus oregonensis (assembly GCA_019359885.1). Taxonomy (NCBI): domain Eukaryota; kingdom Metazoa; phylum Arthropoda; class Insecta; order Coleoptera; family Curculionidae; genus Listronotus; species Listronotus oregonensis. The sequence continues at coordinate 8,376 of JAHBCN010022827.1, forward strand.
AATTATTTATAAACAAAGACATCTTTTAACTGAAAAAAACAGGAAAATCTTATGTGACGCATTAGTGCTATCGCACTTTACCTTTTTTGATTTCCCTCTATGGTCCTTGTCTGGTGGAAAGGACAAAAAGGGGCATTCAGAAAAACAAAACTGTTGTGTTCGTTTAATAGGTGGAATTAGAAAGTATGACAGTGGCGTAAATTTCCCAAAAATAAGGAGATTGGATGGATGAATATGGATGAACGTAGGTTGCTTAATAGCTTATTTTTTATCATAAAAATTATTTATAAAAAAATTCCCACTTATTTGTATCAAAAAATTAAATTCAGGTATGATTCACCAAAATTAGATCTAAGACATAAAAAAATAATAACTCCTCCATTACACCGAACAACACTATTCGAGCGTTCATTTTTCCTATCAAATAGCTGTAAAAATTTTAAAAATATACCAGCTAAAAATTTAAAAATCTAAAACCCCCTCAATTTCAAATACAAAGTGAAAAAAAAGCTTCACTACTTTCAATGATTCTGATTATGCACTCCACCAACGTCAACTAAAAAATTTTAATATTTTTTTAAAATTCTAATATTAATTTTCTAGTACATTTAAACATAATTTGTATTATATATATATTTTTTTTTTATTAATTTAAATAAAATATTTAAAATTTTTTTTAAAATTTTTTTTAAAATAAAATTTTTATTATTATTATTATTATTATTATTATTATTATTATTATTTATATTTTTTTTTTTTTTTTAAAAAAAACCCCTTTTTAATTTTTTGCTTTTTTTTTTTCAAAGGACCGAGTCTGACACCGTTTTTTCCCCTGCGACTTTCTTTTTGGGTTTTTGGGGGGTTTTTTCCCCCTAATTTTTCCCAAAAGGCTTTTTACGACATGTTAAAATTTTATAGATACTTTTTTTTTTTAATAGTTTAATAATTTTACGTAACAAGCGAAAATAAATTTCTCTGACATGAAGTGGGCCTTAGGAAAATGTTAAACATTTTTGTTAATAACTTCGTTATAAATAGAGATATCGTTTTGTGATTTCACCATTTTTTTTAGTTTTCAGTGCTCTACTTATTATCGTAAGAGTAAGGGTAAGTTATAAATCAACGCCCTCTCGCAGAACAATGGAAAAATAAATTGTTTTATTTTTATCGAAAAACATTTCCAAAAATACTCTTTTTTGTTTTAGTAAAATCGGCCAAGCCAAATTGACACAAGCATTTTTCTATTTCGGGGTAAAACCTTCCCCCACCACTTTACTTGACAGCTGTCAAAAAATTGATATAAGGTTAATATTCAGAAAAAATCGTAGATTACCATGACAATATTTTAAGGCCCACTTCATTGGGGCTTTAAGCAGAAAAATTAAGCTTTTATGAATTATTATACCAAATACGCCCCCTAGCGTCCATCCTAGGAAGCCGCTTACCTCGCTTATGTGGCCACCCGGTATATTTTAAGTTTTTTGCGTATTTTAAATTTTGCTCTATGATTTTCTGTGTTCATTCGTGTTTATTAGTACAATCTATTGTTGAAAAATCCCGAATAAATGTACGTAAATAAACGTTAGGTTAGGTTACATTCTTGGTCAGTTGATGACGTCACCAGCTCGATGCCTGTCCTGCCTGCTCTACCAAGCGTCAAAGCAAACTCAGCAAAAATTTCGTGTCAATTCTGCTTGTCTTTGTAGTTATGTAATTAGTGCGCTGTTGCCAGATATTTATGCTTATTAATCTGATATCTATCTTATATTAATAAAACAAATAATTACAACACAACAGATCGTTTACTATACATTTTTAGGAAAACTTTACAAAAAGCTATATTTAATTTTAAATAACAAATATAAAATGCTTTAATAAACAATAAAGCATTTATTATAAAAGTACAAAAAAACACTGTCTTAAACACAAAACAAAATTGAACAGTCATAAAGGAATTACTAACATTTACTGCTAAAGATTTAGCTGTATACTTCACTGTCAATTGAGTCACCTTCATTTGGGTCATCATTATTTAAAATTATTTGATCGTCATCATCATCAACGGCATCATCAACTGGCAGTTCATCATTTTCTTCAACTACTTCTGTGGAAACTGTACTTTGGCTTGCAATCTCTTCACCATCAAGATCTTTATTTTTCAGATTTCCCATCCAAAATGCGGCGGAACAATTATTAGCGACCAGTGCAGCCTTTACTCGGTATATTAGCGATTCCAAAATATGTCTGAATGACGGAACATACGCGATTAGGCTGGCATCTTGAGATATTTTTGATTCGCAACACAAATTATGTAAAAACCTTGTGGACGACTGTATAGTCTTAAATATCTGAAGCACTTCCTCAGGTTTAGTTCTTAGCATTACTTCCATTATTGGTACACCATGACTTAGAAAATCTTTAAAATCCCTATGGACTTCTTTAAAAAACACGACAAGTTAGTTCTGTTTTTGGATTGTAACTATCTCTTTAAGACCCACCATCGTGAGAGCAGAAGTATTCCATAAAACTAACAGTTCATTATTTGTTAAACCTTCTGTTTCTGTTTTAACTTTTGCTAACAAAGCATTACATAAACATAAATAAAACACATGGAAGTTTTGTTTATTAATTCCAGACAACATCTGCAAACAGTCGTCTTTGGCTTTAAGAGAATTAACTTGCTGTCTAGCCGTTTCAACTATCTCAGAAATATTCCTTATTTTAGCGCTACTTAGATATGATTTCACTAAATCATTTATATTTTGATTAGAATCCTTTCCATGATCCAAATCACCATTAATATTATACCACCTTTTTGACAGCAGTTTTTGACAGGTGACCGTAATTTTCTTTTGTACATCTTTACTAGGGACCATAGCGTTGTGTAGAACCTCCATGGTTTTAATGAGATTCACAGCTTGACTTAAATAAAGACACTCTCTGAAGTGACTACTTAATACATTGATAAATTCAACAATTAATCTATTGGCTGAATGTAAAGACTGGCTACTTTCAGATCTCATGGACTTAAGTAAGCTTCTTAACAAATCTAGATTTAATGTGTGTTGAAACCCAGGCCACTGAAAAATTAAATAGAAGATTTGGAGAATGTAACCGAAACAACTTTTTAGATCCTTAGCTTCCTTAGTAAATAATTCAGGTAAATCATGCCTTTCATCCGTCTCATCTAAAAGTTTATCAATTTGTCGAACAATTACTTTTAAATATTTGTTAATATAAGGCAAAATATGTACACAGTCTCTAATGAGATGCTCTGGAATAACGTCATTTAAATGTGATAGGCCTATATCCTTATTTTGAGTCAAAACCGTTAACTTTGTGATAAAATCTTTTAGAATAAAGTTAACTTGTTCAAGATTTAATGTGATAATTTGAGTATTTTGTGCAGAATCATTATCTTCCTCAAGTTTAAGTGGATATTTTAATAACATAATTATATCAGTATCAAGTTCTCGAAAATTGACTTGGTGTTGCATTGGTCCTTTTTTGAAGTGGCAACTGCAGTAGACTTAGTTGATTTTTGTGTATTTATAGTAGTATCATTTATATCGTTTATTATAGATGTGGATTTAAATTTTTTTTGGGGTTTTTAATTGGTTTTGTTTCAGTTTTAGCATCTACCTGTTTACTGATATTCATTACAGAATCAAAATAGCTAAGTGGCAAATTATGTCCCGGTACTGCATCCAAAAAAGAAAACAATTTTTGCTCTACTTCAATTAGAGTTTCTAGTCTTTGGACAACCCTAGACTGAATTTTTTTATCCTTCTGGGTTTTCAAAAGCACTAATAATTTCTCTTAGCCAGTTTATACAATGGAACAAGCAATCGGCTACTTGCCTAATTTGTACGGTTTAGTCCTTACAACCATCAACATCAGGTAAAACTACTCCACAACCAAGTAATGCATCTATTCCAGAAAGCTCTCCATTATGCTGCCTTAAATGTACTAATCGTAAAAATCTAAAAAAAAGGAGCTAGATTAAAATATTATTATTTTTGTTGAATTGTATGTCCAGCTATGTCTATTCCAAGTAAAATATCAGTATCTTCAATTGTATTAAGTACATATTGCATGGACAACTCCAATTCATTTATAGATTCTGGTAAATTTTCAGTCACAAAAATATCATTAAAACCCTTGGTAGTTTTTTTCGTACAGCCAGTACAAAAAGTATTTATTAAAACACTGCTTACTAGCCAGTATGGACGCTAGTTGATCATAGTACAAAAACCCAAAAACTCTGGATTTCCACTAGCACAATTATCAATGAGTTCTAACAACTTTTTAGCCTCATTTGGTGCTGTGTTATTTTCACTATCTTCAGCATCATTTAAACCAACTGACGCCAGATGTTTAACCATAATCACAGCACTAACTATTCCTCTATGTTTCACTGTTCTCTCAGAACATGACATCTGTTTACAATTGTAATGAAAATTTCATCTTTAAAACCTGATAATGATTCATGGCATTTTCACCACAAAGTAAAGAACACAAAATATCAAACACAATTTTAACGTCCTTAAGATCCAGCGTATCCAATTTTTCAAGTAGTTGCATTAGCAAAGGCATGTGTGTTTGAACTTTTTTATAATCTATTATAATAAGAAGTATATTAATTTAAAT
>JAHBCN010022828.1:0-13079 GCA_019359885.1 Listronotus oregonensis
ACTGAAAAATGTTTTGCCAATTTAATTTTATAATTGATTTATGTAAATCATTTTAAAAAAAAAAAATATGACAAATATTTTAATATTTTGTACTGTAAAATATGGTATTTAGTTTTATTTCCCCCTTTTTAGTACCTTATATTTTAATAAAAAAAAAGCATAATTATAATATTAACCACCATTTTTTAAGTCATTCAAACCCCCGGTCCTTTTTAAAAGCATATTTCCAACAGCTATGACTAGGATTGTCAGCTTGAGCACAAAAAACTACGTGAGGGTGGACAGAACTAAAACTATTACTTTACAATGTATAAAATGTAGCAAAATTTAAAAAAATAAATTGGGTAAATTTTAACAATTTTAAAAATAAGGATTCAAACTGTTAGGCATTTCTTTTGAGCAGGTCTTGGGGGCATAAAATTTCTTCTGTAGTCACTTCGGTTAAAAAAAAATGGGTTTTCTCTTTAGAGCTCAAAAATACTTTTCTTACATATTTTGTATACCTCGTTTCGCAAATAAGGCCCAACCTCAAATATAGTTTCCACGGGGAGCGGCCCCCCTTCCAACCTCTTACCTTGATGCGACCAAAACGGATCGACTTATCGGCAACCCGACCCCGCATCAACCTTTGATCGCTTACTCATCAACGAGCGGTTGGTAATTTTCCCCTGTTCTACAGCTGCTTTTTCCTAAATTGAATGTACCCACAAAAACGACTAGGGTTTGTCACATATGCATCATTTTCTGTCCTACTAAAACCCCCAGAACCTGTGCCAGTCGTTTATACCCCGAATGTCGAGATTTGGAATTATTCCAGCCAATTTTTTATCATAACCACAATTTCTTAAGGCTTGTATTAAAAAACAACCTTATTTCCTAAGGCCCCCCACGTTACGATTTTTTGGACTCGAGTCCTCGTGGCGTGCAAGAATATAAAAAAGCATTTTAATGATGTCGAGAAATAAAAAAAAAACCATATTTTTGATAACTCCCGGGGCCTATCACAAAATACAATTTAAATTAAAAAAAAATTTTCGTGGGATCAATAGTTTTTTTTAACGGCAACACCGCCTGATATCAGGCAGCCCCATTCCACCCTTTTTTGTTGAGATTACCTTGAAAATTTACAACCGATTTGCAAAAAAATAAATTATTGAAATTCGATATTGCCCTCTAGTTGAAATATTTAAACTAATTGCATTTGACATAAAAATAACCAAAAATGGCGGTGGTTTGAGCCTTAAAGTAAAAAAAATCCGAAACGGACCCCTCGTTTCGTTACGTCATATTACATGAGAAAACATGTACCAAGTTTGAAATTGTAATGTAGTTTTTAAATGGCAGTGATCACAGTTTTAAAAATAAGTTTCGCTCCATAGAGTAGACTTCCTGCAGCAACTTCGATGACTTCAGCTGCTTCAAGTTAGTTATTTATTTAAAAGGTTCTTTATACCACAAAGGTTACAAGTGTTATATGCAATATTAGCTCTCCAAAGTACAGTTAGAGAGGCGTCAAAACACATGAAATATCTCAATTTATATATAATTATTCAAAAATCTAGAAAGTTAGAAAATAAAAGACTTTGGTGCGGCAATGCTTCAATTTTTAAACAACTTTTTATTAGACATAGAAAAATTGCTTTAATATTATTTTATAGGTTAAATATAAAAACAGGCAAAAAGTTGGTATTTTTTTTGTTTATAGATTCGCCGTAAATGTCTGTCAACTTTGACGCATTTTGACAATCAATAATGGATCGATTAACGAATTTGACATATCAAAGAAGCGTCTTTTTAAGAACTTTTGAACAATAATTTTAGTAAAATCAAAGCAATTGTGTTACTACAATTGTCTTTAAAAAATGTATCACTGAAAATTCGCAGATATATTAAATTTGTTTCTAAACAAAAACTTGTTTTTAACACAATTGATAAAGGCGATCATATACTTCAAAATTTTATAAAGAAAGCATTTAAAACCTTAAAAATTTTTTATATAGGAAACAAAGGTATAAACGATGAAATAGAACATTCTGTGTTTTTCTGGATTTTTATAATTTGCAAATGTGCCAAAACCTTCCTGAGGGGGAATACTCATTTTTTTTAAAAGGGTCCCAACTCCCCCCGACATGATACAGAAAAATACTTTGGATAAGAAATGTGTGTTTGGTAACAGTTATTTTATTAATAGTATTGGTAATCGGTGTCTAAAAAATAGAGTTTTCATTGTTAAGTTTTTTTTATTTAATGAAACGCCATTTTTGCCAAATTTTGATTTTCATTTAATTCTACAACAAAAATGTCAAATACCCTATACATCAATTATTGCTGTTTTTGAGATAAATAAGTAACTAATAAAGGAACTAAATTTGGGCCTCTGACAAAAAAGAATTTTTTAAAATAAATATGACGGGGAAAAAGTACAAAAAGGCCCGTATAAACATTTATTATAGGGTTTATGTTAATTGTTTTAATTCTTATTTATCAAAAACCTGCAATAATTTAATAAATAGTAAAATTTGGCAAAAATAAGGGGGTTTTATTTAAATACACGTACTTAACAATGAAACCCTGTTTTCGGGACATTCTTTTTTTTCAATACTTTTAAAAATTTGCGTTACCAAACACACATTCTTTATTTTGAGTTTTTATGTATCATGTATAGGAGCAGAGATATTTGTGTATAAATAGAGTTGGAATTCCATGTATACATCTTTATGGGTTTCCAGCAAAACCATGCCTATCACCTCGTACATTGAAACAAAATAGAAGAGGCGTGATCTAATAAGAAATAATAATTAGAGCTATAAATTTTTATAATATTTTATTAACAATCAGTGTTTAGGTATTGGGATGAGTATTACAATTTTTTTTTTTTTTTTTTGTGAATATAAACATTTCCACACCCAAGTGACAAAATTTGAAAAAAAAAGGCTGGGTTGAATATGACACACCCAAAAGTCACTATTTGTGAAGGTTTTTACAAAACCAAAAAAAAAATTTATAGAGAGTCACACTAACAATATTTATTATAAAGTTTGAGAATTATAAAGTAAAATTTTTTAAAATATAATCAGGACGACAAGGGAAACTAAAATTGAAAATAAAATTTAACTAATTTCGTGGGAATTTTACAAATCGGTTTAAATTTTTTATTTTTTAAAAAACAAGTTTTTGTTTAATACAAATTTTAAAAATTAAGATTGTTTTTTTTTTCAAAAATTCAACTATTGCACACAACAAATCCGATTAATGGCGTCCCCCAAGGGGAAAAAGTTAATGTGCCTTATACAGGATGTTCGAAAAATGCACGGTCAAATTTAAAAAAGTGATTTCTCATTAAAAAAAAAGGTTAAAAAAATTGGATAAAAGTTTCTAAGATATGGGCTGAAAAAAAAACTTTTGCAATGACTTTTAAGATATTGGTTTTTTTTTTTTTAAAAAAAAAAAAAAAACAAAATAAAATATAAAGACACTAAAAGTTGTATTTTTGTTCAAATCAGAAAAAGTCAGTGGCGCTAATTGTTTTATAATTATTTGTAATAAGATGTTTCCCCAAAGACGTTTTGATCATAAATAGTTTAATTTATTTAAATACGGCCCTTATGACTAGACATAATACTGATAAATTTAAATGAAATCGGCTACGGGTTTATTACCCTGTTTTTTTTTAAAAGGACCCAAAAATATGTATGGGAACTTTTTTCTTTTTTTAAAGGGGGAATCACCTCCTAAAAGCCAATTTTTTCAAACACCCTGTTTTTAAAACCCTTTATTAGCTGAAAAAAAAATAGCATACAATACAATACATTCACAGTAGAAAAGAGTTTTTTTAGCGACATAAATTTATCATGATGATTCAAAAAAATACTCTGAAATTTAATTACCCCCGCTGTTTAAAAAATATCATTTTATACAAAAATAATTAATAACCTGGTGACTTACTCTAAGTTGTCCAAAAAAAAGGGATACAACTCCACTGACTGCCATGTATAAAAATACGCTGGCAAACATCTGGGTTCCTTCAGATATTACCAAGGCCTGAGGTGTTTGAAAAAAACCCCTTTAAAAAGGGAACCTAGTGCGGCTAAGATGAAAAATTTTCCCCGGTAAGGGTATCGTTTAAAAACAGCCAAAAAATAGATGATATTTAAAATAAAGGCCATTTTTTTCGAATAATGTAAGCAAAAACAAATAAAAAAAGGTCTACCCTTTGGGTCACCTTTGGTCAACGCCAATTGGCCAGTGTAATACATTTTAGTTGGGCCAAAATTTTTCCCAACCCCAAATTAAATGATCGAGTGCAGAAAAATGACAAGACAACCTATATATTTTCAAAAAAACTTGATTTTTTTTATTTTAGTATATTTTTTTTTAATAAATACTTTTTTTAAAAAACCACACTATATACAAATATATTAATTAAAATCAATATTTGTTTTTCATCTCTCAAAGGGAAAAAACCCAAAAAAATAAAAAAATCAAATTTGTTAAATTTTGTGGTTGTGCTCTAATATTGACTTTTTAATGTTCAGAGTAAAATTTTAAATTACTGACACCACGCCGATTTTTTTTTAAAATTTTTTCCACGGATATTTTGGGGCGCAAAAGAACAAAATTAGTTTTTTTTCCCGGAACCTCTGGTTTTTGGTTTGAGGTCTCCCCAATAAACTAACAACCAAAATTCTCCCCCTTTTTGAAACTGATTCCCCAAAAATGGGAACATACACTGATTAGGCACTTATACAGGGTGATTCAAAATAAGCGGCAACTTTCGGAAACGTAATCCTTGCAAAAAATAAGACAAAAACTTCCTATTAATATGGGTCCAAAATGCTTCCTAAGGGGCGACGCCCCCCTTTTAAAAAGGACACCCTAAAAAGATTTTTCTCTATAACTTTAAACCCTTTTAAAAAATTAAATTTTGAAAATTTCTTTGTTGTACGGTATAAAATTTAAATAAAAAATATTCTAAATTCAAAATTTTAAAATTGTATTTTGGGGCCCTGCGGGGGGAAGGGAAAAAAACGTCCATTCATTTTCATCAATAAACATTAAATCAGTAAGTTTTTTAAAGTCGATTTTCTCGTAAATGGAAAACTTTATCAAAAAAAAAGGTACCTTTTTAAAAAAAAAACTCCATAATTTCATAATTTTCAAAAAAAAAATCACAATAACCTAAATGTAAAGAAAAAGGGATCTTTAAACCCCCCCCTTTGATGTCCCCCATTAAAATTTTAAAATTATTTATTAAATTTTTACCGTACAAACATTTTTTTAAAAATTAATTTTAAAAGGGTTTTTTAGAGAGAAAAAAAAATTCTTTAAGGTTTATTTAAAGGGCGTATTTCCTTAAAAAAATTTTTTGGGCCAATATTTTAAAAGAACTTTTTCCCCTTTTTTTCAAAATTACCCCGGATGCCGCTTGGCACCCTGTTTTTAAACAAATACACTTAAATTTACAATAATTTATTGTCTATTTTTGTAAAATACTCAAAGCAATTTACTTTTCTGTACGTTGTAAAAGGGGAAATAGATAACCCGATACATAAAATTTAATTGTAGAGATATAAAAAACTGAATTTATTTAAGGTGTATTTTACTAAAAATAAGCAATACAGTTTTGTAAATTTTAGTGATTCGTTTAATATAAGTGCCCAATCAGTGTATGTTCCATTTTTATGTTAACAGTTTCAAGAAAGGGAGAAATGTCCTTTTTGAGGTTAGCCCACGGGGCCCGGAAAAAACTTTTTTAATTCGTGACCCCCCAAAAAAACCCGTATGCAAAAATTCATGGGCGGGGTTCCAAAGTAACATTTTTCCTATTTGTTAACGTTAGCTAGAATTTTTTTTAATGTGGATTTTGATGGCACAAGTCTGCCAGGATAAAGATGTCGATTGCGGTAACCGAACCCATCCCGGTCAAATTTTTTTAAAATATGTTTGCAAATAAATGATTTTAAGTTTGTGTGGCGTTATTTTCAAAAAAGTTTCAATGTTTCAAACACATTTAATAAAAATTTAAAAATTTTTTAATTTTGTATGGGCGGGGCCTCTTTATAAATTGAGAATTTGCGCGTGTGTGACATTGTTTAAAAATATTTTGTCAAAGTCTAGTAGGTGTGTCAAGTTTTAATCAAATATAAGTTGCAATTTTGTTTGCTTATTTGTCTGAACGTGTGTGCTGAAAGGATCAAATCACTTTGCAAACATATCTGCAAATAAATTTGACCGTGTATGGTTCGCATAAAAGTCCTTCGTTGATTGTTTCTAACGTAGCGTTTTTGTTCGTCCGAATAAACCATTTTGCGCAATATAATTGAGCACTAATTACCCAATCGTTTACTTATAATGGATCGCACGGTGCATGCTTGAATGCATGCTTGGGAACTAAAATAACGTATTGGATTTGCACGACGTTGCTTTCATTTGATATGACTCTTAACTTCTAATTACGTACCTATTCTAAGAACTCAAGTCCAGCGAAAACCCAATATCTACTATTCACTTTAAAAATGCTGATATTAACGTTAAAGTAACTCTGCAGCTAAATCTCCAAAAAAGACACTCATCTTAAAGCAATCTCAGAAAAGTGAATCCGACGTTGTTCATGATGGAGGGTAAAATTTGGGAAAAAAAGGCTATGTCTCCTGTAAAGCTAAGTGCTAACCCATGCATATGTTAGGTTTTTTTTGGACTTTTAAAAAGGTTAGGTCCATTGAAAAAAAAAGGGAATGCCTGAAATTTTTTTTTAGAAATATTAGTAACAAGATAATATGTAGCCCCATGGTGGGGGAGAAAAGCTGTTTGACCCCCGTTTTTTTTGTATATTTTTAATTTTTATGAAAATTTGGAATTAAGTTGCTATTACACTCTAGATCAAAGTTTATATATATTTAGGGTGTGCTTTTTTTTTTTGGGGTAAAAACCCCCCTTATTAAAATTTAAAAAAAAACAGAAATAGCTTTATGTAATTTAAAATCTGGCAAAATATGTAGAAGAACCTATTTTTATGTTGTGAGTTATATCAAACATTATAAACTTTCAACCCCTTTAAAAAATCCCCCTTAATAACAAATTCCCAAAAAAAATGTTTTTATTTAAAAATTATTTAATAACGCTTTTTTTTAAAAAAAAATATTTTAACAGTTTACGGTATAAAAAATTTTAACTACCATAACTAAATTTTTAAAAAAACCCCCCCTTAGAGATTTAAAAAAAAAAAAAATTTTTTTTGAAAATTTTAAAATATAAAAATTGATAAATAATTATTTCCCGGAAATGAAGCTAAAAAATTAAAACTTTGCAACCTTCATCGATTTGTATAAAAAATTTTGGTTTAGGCGCTTCTAACCGTCTACTTTAAATTCTATATCGTGATGATGTCCTGTTTGTTTTTTAAAGGGGGAAAACTCCCTAATTGTCAAAAATTATGGGAAAAACAGTTTCAACCCTTTAAAATGGGGAAAAAATTTTGGATTAGTTGAATAATGATTTTTTATTTTTAAAAAAAAATTTTAAAATATTTCAACCCTTAAAAATCGACCCCTTTTTAGAGCTTTAAATTAAAAAAAAAATATATTTTACCCCAAAAAATTATTAATTTTCCATAGTGATTTAATTTTAGAATGCTGTTTAAACTATTCTAATTTCATTTCCAACTTTTTGACCCTTATAAATCAACCCTTATTATACAATTAAAAAAAAAATTTATCCCCAAAAAATTAATAGCCCGACAGATTTTTAAATTTAAAAATATTACTCCTGAAATATTACCAATTTCATACTTTTTCAAAATTTTTAATCCTTAAAAAACCCCCCCTTACAACATTGCAATTCTTATAAACCAATATAATAGATATAAATATAAAAAAGTAGAATTGCATACAAAATTTACCTAAAATATAAAAAATATGGTTTTAAGAAATTTTACTCCGAAGTGGGCTATTCATTTTTTGAAAAAAAAATTTATTGGTTTTTTTAAAATAGCTCCTTTAGTTTTTTAAGATAGAAAGTTTTTTCAAAAATAATTTTTGGGTTTTAAGAGCTACAAGGCTATTAAAATTTAATCCTTTTTTAATCCCCGTTTTAAAATGGATGGTTTTTAAAAGGGGTAGAATAAGGTGGTGCTGCTCGTTAAAGAGGTTTAAAGGGATATCTGGCCAAAATTTTTTAAAAAAAATATATGAAAAAAAGCCTTTATTATTTAAAAAACAAAAATTTGGGACTTAGCATTTTTTTTTATCTCCCGTATTGTTTAAATTTTTTAAAAAATGGCTATTTTTACAAATTCGGAAAATCGTTTTTTTCTTTTTCTCCAATTTTTTTAAAAAAGGCATTTTTTTTTGGTTAAAATTCAGAATATTTAATAATACAAAATAAAAAAGACGAAGGGGACAGATCTATTTTAAATTTAAAAGGGGAAAATTGGGGGTTTTTTTTAATTTTTCTGAAAAAAAAAAGGGGCCGACCTTATTTTTATCATAACTGCCAATTTTTTTGCTAAAAAATCTTATTTTGTTTTTTAAAAAAAAGGTCTTTTAAAAACTTTAAAAAAGCCTTATGTTTTCCTTGGAAAATCAAACTTTTTTCCTTTTGACTTTGAATCTTTCAAATTTAACATTTGACGAACAAAAACTAACCCTTAAAAGCGTAGCTCGGTCTGTATTAATTGTAGAGAAATTATAAAAAAAACATTTTTTTCCAGTTTTTTTATAGGCTACAATTTTGCTTTTTACAGTTTTTTTTGATAAAATGCATATTTTCAGAGTTATTCGTGAAAACCCCATTAAAAACATCGATTTTTTTCGTCAAAACACTTTTACTTTCAATCGCGAATAACTCGGAAAATATTAGTTTTACAAAAAAAAAACTTATAGAACATTTTTTACTTAAAATTACCTTCTTTATCGATTTCCGTAGTTAAAATGTAATAAAAATTTCCACCCCCAAGATGGGATGGCAACCACCCCAGGATAAAAGCACACTCGGCATAATATAAACTTTGATCTTGGCTATTCCTCCCCTTGAAAATTTTAAGTAAATTCCCTGCGGACAAAAAAATTCCTAGCCAAAATGCCTATTTCCCGTGCTAATGGGCGAATAAAATTATTTACAAGCAATATAGCAAAAACAATTTTTTCTATTAGTGTAACTTTAGAAACATTTTGACGAAATGCACTGATATAAAAGGATGTTCGAAAAATTCACGGTCAAATATCATTAGGTGATTTCCCTTTAAAAAAATTTTAAAAAAATAGATTTCTTTTTTATATAGCTCCGATAATGTATTTTTTTAAAAGGGGTGTTAAATTTAAAAAAATTTTTTCTAATTATCTTCAATAAATTAGCCGAATGGTTAAAATTTTAAAAGTGTTATTTCTATTAATAAGGGCTAAATTTTAGGCTAAATTTAATTAAAATTATTAAGTCAGTGGCGTCCCCGGGGACACCTTACCCAAAAATATTGGTAAAAAAAATGTACGCCACTGGCACCGCCCTTTATGGGTTTAAAAATTTTGTTGTTTAGCTTTGTCGTAAAGTATTTTATTAGTCACTAGTTGCAAATTTAAACTTCATTTTTTATGTTTTTCTAATGGGGTCGAGATTTTAAAATGGGTTTTAAAAATTTTTTTTCTCAAAAACAAAGCAAGATAGGGAAAAATTTTTAAATAAAAAAAAGTTGTATTTTTTTTTAAAAAAAAAAAAATTAAAATTAAAAAAAAGGGTTTTTTTTTTTAAAAAAATTTTTTTTCCCCCCCCCCCCCAAAAAAAAAAAAAAAAAAATTTTTTTTTAAAATTTTTAAAAAATTTTAAAAAATTTTTAAAAAAAAAAAATTTAAAAAAAATTTAAAAAAAAAAGGAAAATTTAAAAAAAAAAAAAATTTTTAAAATTTTTTTTTTGTTTTTTAAAAAAATTTTTTTAAAAAACCCTTTTTTTTTAAAATTTTTTTTTTTAAAAAAATTTTTTTTTTTTTTAAAAACCTTTTTCCCTTTTTAAAAAAACCCAAAAAAAATTTTTTTAAAATTTTTAAAAAAAAATTAAAAAAAAAAAAAATTTAAAAAAAATTTTTTTTGGTTTTTTTTTTTTTAAAATTTTTAAAAACCCCTTTTTTTTAAATTTTTTTTTGGGAAAAAAAAAAATTTCTAAAAAAATTTGGGTTTTTTTTTTTTTTTTTTTTCCTTAAATTTTTTAAAAATTTTAAAAAAAAATTTTTTTTTGAAAAATTTTTTTTTCCTTTAAAAAATTTTTTTAAAAAAAAAATTTTTTTTTTAAAAAAAAATTTTAAATTTTTTCCCCCCTTTTTTTTTTAACCCTTTTTAAAAATTTATTTAAAATTAAAAAATTAAATTTTTATAAATTTTTTGGGGGGGGAAAAATTTTTTTTTTTTTTAAGGTTTCCCGGGAAAATTTTTTTTTCCCCCAAAAAAGGTTTTTTTTTTTTTTTTTTTGGGTTCCAAAAAGTTTTTTTTGCCCGGGCCCCAAAGGGTTTTTTAAAAAAAAAAAATTTTTAAAAAAAAAAATTTTTTTTAAAAAAAAATTTTTTGGAAAAATTTTTTTTTTTTTAAAAAAATTTTTTTTAAAAAATTTTTTAATTTTGGGTTTTTTTTTGGAAAAATTTTTTTTTTTTTTTAAAAAAAAATTTTGGGATTTTTTTTAAAAAAAAAAAAAACTTTCCCCCTTTTTTTTTTTTTGAAAAAAATTTTTTTTGGGGGGGGGGGGGTTTTTTTTTTTTTTTTTTTTAAAAATTTTTTAAAAAAAAAAAAAAAAAATTTTTTTTTATGGGGGGTTTTTTTTTTAAAAAATTTCCGGGTTAAATTTTTTTTTGGTTTTAAAAAACCCCAAAATTTTTAAAAATTTTTGGTTTTAAATTTTTAAAAAAGGGGGTTTTTTTTTTTAATTTTTTAAAAAATTTTTTCTTTTTTTTTTTTTTTTTTTTTTCCAAAAAAACCCCCCCCCCCTTTTGGGAAAAATTTTTTTTAAAAAAATTTTTTTTTAAAAAAATTGGGTTTTTTGGGGTTTTTTTTTTTTTTTTTAATTATTTTTTTTTTTTAAAAAAAAAAAAATTTTTTTTTTTTAAAAAATTTTTTACTTGGTACCTTTTCTCCGTTTCTTAAAAATGCCAATAATTTTGAATATTTGAAAGGATAATCTAGCATACCCTCAAAATAACATAATAAATAAAAATAAAATTATTGAATAAAAAAAATCTTTTTCCAAATGGTAAATCTTTTTATCTGTAAAACAGATAATAGTTTAAAGTAGCTAGATCTGTAAAAAAAATATTATAGGAAAAACGTGGCTTGTACAAGTTATACGCTAAGCAGAAATATGTTTTGTTTCGTTATTTTTCGCCTATCTTTGCCCCAATTTTTGCCTCAAAATTGTTTATAAATTAAAACAAATTTAGCTTTTGTTTTTTGCTAAATTATCAGTCTTAATTACCTTATGAAAATTTTTACAAATTACAGCATAAATTGTTTAAGTGGATTTCTCTAAAAAAAACTTTGGAAATTGAATAGGGTTATACTGACAAATTTACTTATACATATTTGCATGGGCATGGCGATAAGAGTACCTTTTTACCTTAGGACAATTTTAATGCATCCAGACAAGGTAAATTATCATAGGTATACCATAGGTGCTCAAATTTGTCCGGATATTTTATGCTTGGTTTTGAATGGTACTTGCTTTTAGAAATTTAACGAAACTTGTTTTTACCAAATCTCAAACAATGCACCTGAATACAAGCCAAGTATTTTAATAAATTCATGGCTTAAATAATTTAAAAAACAGGTTGGGTTAAATTTTCGAAAGCAAGTACAGTAGAACCTTGATAACATAAAAACCTCGGCAACTTAATTTTTTTTTCTGTTCCCTTCTCCTCAAAGCAGAAAACCTCCGTTATTTAAAGTTTAAAACCTCTATACAAATATTTTTTTTTTCCTTGGCCTTTGATAAGTTAAACTAATACCCTTGGTGACCTCCATAACTTAGAGTATTTATCAGTGACTCATCTTAAGTAGGTATACAAACAAAAGGTTTTTTTTATAACTTTATTGTTTTAAACTTAAATCTTTCACTAAAATAGCCCGTTAGTAGAGATCGAACGCTGTTAGAACAACACCGATACGTCACGGTCTCATATGGCAAACTGATATGAGACCGTGACGTATCGGTGTTGTTCTAACAGCGTTCCAACTCTACCAAGGAAGTTTAAAGGTGTATTGAAGCCCAATGCTATGGCCCATTCGATCAAAAAATGTCCAGCCCAGTATGAAAATAACTGTCAGAGTTGGCCCCGCCGATTCTGCGCAATAACAAAATTCCACGAAATCATTTAATGTGTTCCCTACTTACACTGATAAATCAGTGTGTAGTTAGGCAACACATTATACTTTTATGAGAGCCGTAATGGTCTTAGGTTGTTTAAGGTTTTTGGTGCAAGGGCGCGCGCGGCGCGTATGAAACTATATCCGCGCTGTATCGTCAACCCTCGTCGTCTCATCATTCGTCATTTTCGTTGTGGTTTGTGCCCTTTGCGCCGATTGTTTTACTTTGTGTGAGTACCTATATTTTGTGGTTGCAGAAGTTTTTTGGATTGATAAAAACCTTCTTATTTTAGTGATTAGGTTTATTAAATTGTGACTATAATTTTGTGTTTATTGTTTGTTACTTATAATATCGTAACAAAATGATTAGAGGTTGTATGGTTTTGTCTTGCAAATCCAAGGGTAACATACCCGGCATTTTTTACTTTAGGTAAGTATTTCTTATATTCAAATTAGGTGCTTTTTATGAGACGTAACGTTAGGTAACCGAAAAAATAATAATATATCAATTATGAATAATAAAATAATGAAAATTTCAAAGGAAATAGCAGTGAGAAAAGTAAGGCAATCTTAACTATCTTTTAGATGATTTCCAAAATGTTTGTGTATTTCTGTGGATTATTAAAAAGAAATAAGGTTAACATTTAGGTACTTTTTTTTTTCATTTAATAATTTAGTACATTTTTTAAAGGATCAAAATTATTAATTACCTGGCAAACCAGGCAAATTTTAATATATACAGGTCC
>JAHBCN010022829.1:0-13022 GCA_019359885.1 Listronotus oregonensis
AAAATTTATTTTAATCCAAAACGTAAACCCCTTACTTTGCCTTTGCCACTAAAAATTATCTGCTAATATTTTTTAAACAAAAATTCTAATTTTTTAGTTCAAAAAACCATTATTTTACATTAAAGCATCTTCAATGTATTTTAGGTAAAGAAAATTGAATTGTTCCATGCTGTACAATTCCAGTAATAAATCAGTTCTAATTGTACAATCTCCTAATTTGGTAATTAAGACAAAACCGAGCAATATTTTTCGTACTATAATCGCTGTTTATAATATTGTTTTAATAGGTTATAAGTAACTAGAATTTCGTTTTTACAGTAACGTTATTTGTTTTTTTTTCTTAAAAGCGTTTAATTATTTTTATTTATTTAATTGTGGCAATAGTTCGGGGATCAGACTGGATTAGACTTGGGAATGGAAATATTCATTTTAAAAGAAGGTTAAAGCATTATTAATATAGTCTAACCATTATTGCTAGGAAAAATTCAGTAAACAAACAATAAAATTGATGTCAATAGGTAAAAGAAAATCTACAATTTTTTTAAAATACTTATTTCATTTCAGGTGATGTCTACTCCTGTATAAAATGTGAAAAAATGTTTTCAACACCCCACGGTCTAGAAGTACACGCAAGGAGATCGCATAATGGTAAAAGGCCTTTTGCATGTGAGCTTGTAATAAGACTTTTGGACATGAGATCAGCTTGAGTCAGCACAGGTAAAGATTGTCCTCATACCTTGAGGCATGACACAAAGGATATAATACTTCTTTTTGTCCCATTTGCTATAAAACAACAATATTTGTTTAATTTCAGAGCTGTTCCAATGTCGAAAAGATCTTTGAATGCAAGCAGTGTGGGAAGACCTTTAAACGATCATCAACTCTCTCTACGCATCTTCTTATTCACTCAGATCACCCTACCCATGTCAATACTGGGGAAACGGTTTCATCAGAAGTCTGATATGAAGAAACATACCTATTTCATACAGGTAAGTAAACATACTGAACTTTTAACTGGTTCAAGTCATATTTTTCAGAAAACAAACGTACATTTAAATATTGTTATGTCAAAGTGTAGAAATTTAAATTGTGGTGTTCCTTAGGCTTCTGTTCTTGGACCATTATTATTTTTATTTTATATAACTGATTTAACTTAACTTGATATAAAGGGAAATTTTACAATGTTTGAGGAAAATAAAAGTATTTTGTGGAATCACAAAAATACATATTCTTTGTCTGTTTTCTTTAAATATTCTAAAACTAATATCTAAGCTTTTAAATGTGTACTGAATAACATATTTTTGTGATGAAATTGTAAAATCCCAAACAGGGTGATCAGTTAAGGGAGGGGGCCATTCCATAAGATATTGATCGTATAGATTTGAGAAAAAAAAATCATAAAAAAGTCGCCAAAGGAAATTTTTTGGGCCGGGGTGTTCAATTTTCTAAAAAGTTTGTCAAAAACCACCTGGGGGGGGAAAGGGCCAAAACAAGTTTCCCGTAAGTTTTTTAAAATTGGCCAATGAAAGACATAATTTTTTTATAAAACGCATTTTTTTAATTTTTTAATTTTGTTGTTTTCTAGGGGGGGAGTTCTGTTAAAAAAAAATTTTTAAGTTTTTTTCAAAAAAACAAATTTCCCAAAAATTAATTTTTAAATATTTTTTTTAAAGAAGGATAAATTTTAATTTTAAAAAAAATTTATTTTTTTTTTATATTTAAAAAATATAAATTTTTTTTAATTTTAAAAAATATTTAATTTTTTTTTATAAAAATAAAATCATTTAATCTTTATTAGTGCTAAAAAAACCCTTGACTTTTTTAAAACAAACGGTTTTGGATTGAAAAAATAAAATAGGTTTACATACTGTTTCAGGATAATTATAAGGTAACAGGTATTAAACTTATTTTTTTTTTTAATCTAAAACCTTTGTCTAACAAAAAAAGTCAAGAGGTTCTTTTGAGCAACTAATAAGAGATTACAAAACTGATTTTTATTTTGATAAAAAACAGTGGCGTGCATTTTTTAATAAAAAAAATTATATTTTGGTCAATCAACGGTTCAAAAAAGGTAGATAATAAATTATTTTATTAAATTATAAAAAATTTATTTTTAGTTTTTAAAAAATATAAAATTATATAC
Organism: Listronotus oregonensis; assembly: GCA_019359885.1. Taxonomy (NCBI): domain Eukaryota; kingdom Metazoa; phylum Arthropoda; class Insecta; order Coleoptera; family Curculionidae; genus Listronotus; species Listronotus oregonensis. Next base: position 2,144 of record JAHBCN010022829.1, read on the forward strand.
CATTACATTGTTTTTTTTTTGAAAACTCAAAATTTGCTACCATTTCAGTTAAGCCATTAAACAGCAAAAGTCAAAATTCAAAACCAAATAAGCTTTTGTATGAAAAAAATTTTGCTCTTTATATGAGCCTAAGTTTCTAAAATCGGTCAAAAAAAAAATTTGGTTTGTTTAAAAAAACAATTAATTCCCCACCCTTTTTTTGATGTGAAAATTTTGCAAAAAAAGGGAAATGGTCGAAATATGAAAATGATAATCATAATTCATTAGACAAAATTTTAAAAATCCCATTTTTTTGGTTGGTTGTTACGAGGACGTTTGACAAACTCGAAAATAATTTCCAAAATTTCTCTGGCGGCTTTTATTACGATTTTTTTTCTCAAATCTTATAGATATGGCGCTCGCTACCCCGTCACCCTGTACTAAAGTTTCAGAAATTTATGTAAATGTTAAACTAAATTCAAAAACACATTAAAAAAATTATGTAGTAAATTGACATCTAATTGTTATGCTATTAAAGTACTTTCTTATAAATTAGAAGAATTTTTCATTTATTTTGTTTTAATTGAAGCGATTATAAGTAATGGCATTGGTTTTTGGGGAAATTCTTATCATTATCTATTATATTCAGTGTTTTTCTTGAAAAAAGAAGCTGTTCGATATTTTTGTAAAGCTAAGTTTAAAGACTCATGTAATCCATTATTTATATCAAAAAGAATTTTAACACTTACTTTTATTTATATTTTAGAAACAGTATCTTTTAAATACAAAAAATATTGGTTTAATAAAATTAAGGATTCTTCGCACATTACTGAACAAAATTCCTAACTTTTATCTTCCAAATCCATTTTCTACTTTATTTGAAAAATCGTTAATTTATGACTTAAAAAAGTTTAATTTTGACCTCTAACCCTGTTACAAGTTTTTTAAGGGAAAAAAATCCTTAAGTTTGTTTCCTAAAAAAATATGCATTTCGGGTTTTTTTTTTTTTATTTTTGGAAAAATAAGTATGGATTTCGTCAAATAGACACAAAAATATTACATTTTCTAAATACAAACACCAAACCTGGCAGTACACTTGGTAGTATATACACACAAACTTTAAAAACCAACTTTAACAATAAGGATATAAAAATACAAAATTTACATTAAAAAATAATTAATCTGCCGAGAAATACCATCCAAACTATAACTTTCCAAACTTATCAAGGGTTTGATTTGTTTTTTAAACTCGTGAAGATTTTTAGCATCTTTAATATATACGGGCAGTTTATTAAATACTTTAATTCTCAAGTATTCTGGCGACTTTTTTGTTACGTTTAATCGCCCGAATGGAACTCCAGACTATCCCCAGATCGGGTAAAATGACTATGCACATCATGGCTTTAGGTATTCTTGTAATATTCAGAAAGATATATTTTGACAGTTCGTATATTAAAATCCATACAAAACCCAGCTTCCTGGGGCGGTAGTGAGGGTCTCCGGTCAGTCTCGAAATTTGGTTTGGTATACCGATGGATCCAAGACTGACAATGGAGCCGGCGCAGGAATACATGGTATGACCCCTGGTTTAATGCTTATGTTTCCCCGGGGGGAAATATGCCACTGTTTTCCAGGCGGAAATATATCCATTAATTTGTTCGAGAAAATTTTTAGGAGGAGATATAAGGGCGGGGGCATTACTATCTTCTCTTATAGTCAAGCGGCCATAAAAGCTTTGGCATCTCAACAAGTCAACTCAAGGTTGGTTTGGAACTGTCTGCAATGCCTCCTAAACCTGGCTAACCACAACAAAGTTACACTTTCCGGGGCCAGGACACGGGAATACAGGGCAAAAAAAGACTCCCTGGCCAGGCAGGCTCCGCAGCAATGTTTGTGGGTCCTGAATTTTTTTTGGAATCCAAAAAAGCCTCGGTTCGTGGCTACTGACTCGGTGGATTCAAACACAACATCAGTCATACTGGAACCACTTCCAAGGGAAAAAATCACACTAATCAATGTTGGAATCACCATAAAGCATTGACAAGTGAACACAAAACTAAATAGGAATCAGATTAGAAAAGTGACAGGATTAATAACCGGACACTCCCCCCCTAAGAAAACATTTGCACACTATGGGCATCTATAGAGAAGAACCCATTTGCAGATTTGTGACGAAGAGGAAGGGCAGCCTCACATCAATATGATGCCCTATTAATACTGGAGAACAAAAAAAACCTCATGGTGGACACTCCACCAGGAGGCTGGAGACCAGAAAAGAACAAAAAAGGGCTACTACACCTGTCTAAGGTGTCAAACCTTTTTTTAACTGAAAAAAACCAAGAATACAACAAGCCCTGTGGGTGGTTCGAGGCGGACAAAACCTCAACTTGTGTATTTAGATTATCAATCAATCAATCAATCAAATATTAAAACCCCGGAAAGTAAATATCCCAGATCTTTAAACCGCGACCTGCAGCTTGCCCCGGGGTGATTCCCAGAATGCATTTAAAAAAGCGTTTCTGTACAGTAAAAACTGACTGAGCAGCCGGCGAACACCCCCCAAAAAACTATGCCATAATAAATACGTTATGCAATGTATGCATTATAAACTGAAAGAATTTCCCCCGTGGATACTACAGTTTTAAGATTTCTAATTAAATACCATATTTGATTTAATTTAGAGCAAAGTGAATTACAGGTTCTTTCCAGTTAAGATTCTGATCCAACGTCAAGCCTAAAAATTTGGTAGAACTGATCTTACAATAGCATCATTGTTTATTTTAATAATAAGGTCCAAACATTGTTTATTTTTGGGGGGTGAAATCTAAGATATTTGTCTTAGAGCTATTTAAAAAAATATTTTCCCAAAACCACTCATACAGTCTGCACATACCCGCATTACAGGAATCCTTCAGACCTTCGCCGGGAGGCCAATTTTATGAATACCATTAAAAGGTAAACAAAGAAAAATTTTACTGTGATATTACCTGTCATTAATTTAGGCTTTGTTTGTTATATTGAAATTCATGGCTAACTTAATCATTTTAAATAAAAACTTAAGGATTATGTTTATCGAAATTATATTTGAAATGCATATTTGGGGTAACTTTTATTATTTAAATCGAAAAAAATAACATATTTTTGCCTGAACAACATTTTATGCACTTCTTAAATAAAAAATACGAGGGTAAATCAAAAATATAATGATTTTTTTACAACAATTCTAAATATTTGATTAACGGTTTGAAATATAATAAAAATACGAGGGTAAATCAAAAATTTAATGATTTTTTTACGACAATTCTAAATATCTGTTTAACGGTTTGATATTTAAATGCGGTTTTGACTAGTGTTTTTCTAACTAAATTGTAGTTATAATGAACGAGAAAAGAGTATATCTTTTCATTTAAGCATTCGTGACCTATCCCAAAGAAAAAAATAATAACAATAACCTACTATAAGAAAAAAACAATGTTAATCGTTTTCCTTTTTTAACTGTCAGATTTTCACCTTTCCGCTTTAGGTTTAATAGGTTTTGCAACGTAAACCTATATAAACTTTCTCAAAGTTTCATTGCAAAACTTCTGGATTACAAGCTTGAAATTTTGCCGCAAGCAGCTGTTAACAAGGGCCAAAATTATGGCCTCCTTCTTGTCTAATTAGTAAATAATTCACTGGTAAGCCGCCTTTGCAATTAATATAGGACGTCAAGATGGAAAGGGTTGAAATGCTCTAAAGGGCAAGAATCTTGGGGTAGGGGATTTCCAGAAGTTAGTGATATTCTTAATAAATGTCATTTAATTGTATACAATCCGAGTGATGTATATTATAACGCAAAAGGTATTTCTAAATACAATAGGAGCTGAAATAAGGATACTTTAAGTTTAAAACTTAATTTATTTAATTAATAAAATATTTTTTGGTTTTTGTTACTTTCAGTATATCTTTATTGCTATTTAGATACATTTAATCTTAATAATGAAATTATAAAATCTTTATGTACTAAATTTTTAGGAATTCATGTCGATGTTAAACTGAATTTCAAAGAACATATAGAAAAACTATGTAGTAAACTTGCATTTAATTGTTATGTTTTTATCAAAATCTGTCATGAATTAAAAAAAAAAATTCATTTTAAAATCTCTTTGTTTTGCTTAAAGGTGGTTGGTTCACTTGCGACAGTCGTGGACAAAAGTATAGCCTTATAGTAAGTAAAGCCCATTCGTTCACAAGTCAAATCGAGATACGCTTTACTAAAAGTTAAAGGTTTCCAACGCTTAAAAATATTTTTTTGTAGAAGACTGTACAAAACACATGAGGTCTGTGTCTTATTTAGTAATAATTCACACTATTTTATACTTTTTGGACTCACCTTGTTCTAAAATACACCTTCCATAAAAGCGATTACGTAAAAAAAGATATTAAAATAATATACACTATTTCTTAATAACAAACAGACCTATGTAAACTTTTAAAAATATCAATATCTTTTTAATAAAACAATCAAAAAATTATGTTTTTTTTTATTTTCTAATACTTTGATTTATATTGCATAAGTTTTTAAAAAAATATCGTAAAAACCGTTTTCAAGATATTCCGAAATGAATGCATGACTTTTGTATGTGACAGATATTAATAACAGGGCTGGCAAGACCTAAAAACCTACTTAAAAAACCCAGTGGGTTTTTGTATTAAAAATCCATTTTAAATTAGCCCTAAACCCATACCCAAAAACCCATAGGCAAAAACCCAAATAAAAGTAACATTTCTTAAAATCTAGATTTTACATAATTTACCAAGCGTCTTACCTATTATAGATTTATGCAGATATATAGACATTGTACAATTAAACTAAATTAAAGATCAATGACATTAACTAATTGCAATTCTTTATCATTTTCTGAACATTGTGCATCATAAGGAATCTCTGGAACATCTACCATAGTGCCTAGCATATTAAGCACTTCTTGATCTTCCAAGTTTTCCATCCCTAAGGTGGATTTATACTGAATCTAATCCACATTTAGATATTTTTTGCAGCGCTAAACCAAAGCAAATTTTTAGGTTAAATTTTTATCAAGAAATGTCAAAAATAGCCAAAAATCACAATAACCCAAAAACACAAAAACCCGACACAAAAACCCAAAAACCCACTAACTTGATACAAAAACCCGGGTTTCTGCCAGCCTTGATCGATAATGTTAATTATGCACAATTTTGTTGTTAATATTTCGTTTTACAGACGATATTTTTTTTTAATTAGATAAAAGACATTTTAATTTTATTTAATTCTGAAGAAAATCCCTTTTAAGAATGAACTACCTTAATTGAATCGACTATAAGATATGGCATTTGTTTTTGGGAAAAATCTTATCAGTATCTTTTATATTTAAAATTTTGTTGCAAAAAAAGAGCAGTTCAATATATTTGTAAAGCTAAGCCCGAAGACTAATGTTAACCATAATTTAATCAAAAAGAATTTTAACACCTACTTTTATCTATATTTAAGAAATAGTATCTCTAATATACAAAAAAATATTGGTTTAATATTACTAAGAATTCTTTGCACCATACTAGACAAAATTATTAACTTTATCTTTTAAATCCATGTCCTACTTGAATAAAAAAAATGACAAATGTTTAATCATTTACCTGCTGGTATAGGTAATTCCCATAAATTTAAATTGCCCGTCAAAAAATTATTGTGGAGAATTGAAGAAATATTGTTAAAAAAATATTTTTTACCTAGAACCATTATACTGTCTTTCTCCCTAATAATATTATATAATTTATTATTATTCTTTGTTATTATTAGTGTTTTATTTTATTCGGTTTTGTCGAAAATCTGTATAATCTTATATGACAATAAAGCAATATATTATTACGCAATACTTATATCCATTTCCGAATCTTTGTGTAAAAATTCATTTAAAGATCAATATGTGTATTAACTAAAATTATGAAAAGGAAGCGTCAGATTTAAATTCTTATAGTGCCAATCTTTGGCGAAGAAAAAGGAAATTTTATCTATTTGATTATTTAAAATTTGAAGTTAGTGGCTCGAATAAATTATTGGACACACAGTACAAATGTTAATCCCAGAAAAGTATATTTAAGCAATTTATTTGGTAACATATGCCGTGATACCAGCAGTAGGCCATTTGTTGTCTTAATTTTATTAGCACCCCCATGTCGAGCGGAAAGGCCTAACTGACTAAGTGCCGCTATCGAGTTGCAAATCGATGATGGGCCAGACGCACGCTAAGAGGGTAACAGAGAAATCATTTTTATTACATACTAAATAGAGATGAACTCATCTCATACATTAAAATATTTTAAACACAATAATATGAAACATGATGGTTTAAAAATTTAACTTTTTTAATATAACCAACTATGATACGCTTTTCGTTATATGCTGACTCTTTAGTTCTCTTACTATGGGAAAAGTACTGTTATTGCGAAAAAATCGCCTATTGTGCCTTTTGCAGAGTTTTTTGTTTTGGAATTTTTAGAAAACGAAAAACACAGCTTATCATTTCTGCTGTGTTGTTTGTCTATCTGCGTCACAATTGGGATAAGAAAATAATTTTAAAATTGGAATACATGTAAGAGAGATAAGATTCATTATTTTTAAGTAATATTGCTTAAAGAAAAGGGGGTAAAAGCAGTAAAAGTTGGTATTTTGTATCATATTTTCTATGTTATTTTCTCCTTTACAATTAAAATAGGTTAAATATAAATACTTTTGTATTAGAAGGGCATTAGGAAGAAACATTTGAATATATTAAGTTGGATGTGAAATCCATTATTTTTTATTGTCATTTTTTCTTTTTTTGTTTTAAAGTTTAGCTTTTAGGACATATTAGGGAACACTCAATATATTCCAAAAACATACAATTATATAAATAAATAAATTACTTAACAATTTAATAAATTTAAAAAAACCTAAATATCCTTCCAAACAAATTTAATATTTTATTGCGGCCCAGAGTTTAGCCTTCCAGGCATCGAATGGGCCAAAGCCCGGGCATAGTCCGGATTTCCTCGTAACTCATTCCACGCCTCTAAAATTTTATCTTTAAATTCGTTTACATTTTGGGGTCTAAACTCATTTTGCCTATTTATTTTTTTAACTAATAAGCCCCTCAAACATTTTCCATAACGTTTAAGTCCGGATTACGTGCGGGCCAAGGTAAAACCCTGATACGTGTTCTTCCACACATTCATCGACTTGCCGGGCCGTATCAACGGGATACTAATCTTGCTGAAAGATAAAATTTCTGTCCGGAAATCGATCCAGTACAGAAGCAAGCATAATATTCTGTAGTAGATCTATATATACCTCCGCATTGAACCTTTACCAAAAATCGCCCACTACTTCTGTCCTTTTGGGTATATACGACTGAAACATTTTTTCATCGGCGAATAATATATTATTCCAAAAAATCGGAGATTTCAAGTAAAATTGTAGAGCAAATCCAATGCGTTGTTCTTTATTTGCATTTGTTAAAAGCGATTTCAAGGCTACGGGTGGCAGCGCAATTCTGATATTTGCCTTATTCTTCGCCGTGCCTAACCGACACGGAAAGATTGCTTTCCGTTTTTGCTGTAACTACATATTTAAATGGTTGGTTTCTTAAAACATTAACTAAATTATTGTCTTATTCTTGATTCGATAGTTTGGGGCGTCCACTTTCAGCTCTTCTCTCAAACAAGTATATTTCCTGCCTTTTTTTTTAAACAAAATAAATAGTGCTCTTTGGAATGTTAAGCTCTTTTGCCACATCCCTTTATGCCCAACCTCTTTGCTTAATATAGTGAATAATTAATACTTTCACCTGTTTCTTTATTAGGTTTTTCAACAGGTATTTATATTCAGTAGAAGGTGGCATAAGCCTATTTAACGAAAGAGAAAAAGAATTCGCCAACATTTAATGGCCGTTATTGTACCTTCAATATTTTAAAAAATAAATATTAAATAAAGCTTAGCCAAATAAATAAGTTTTTATATTTTATTTTTTCTGGGAAAATCACTTTTTAAATAATATAATACAATAATTTAAATGCTATACTTAATATTATTATCATACAATACTTTAAGTGCTAAGTCCGTGAATGACCAATAAGTTTAAACGTTTTTTGTTATTATTGCTATAAGAGCAGAGTAGATCTTCATAGCGGACTAATTTTTAGACTGTTTTATTTTTTTTTTGCTTACGTTTGTGGTTTAACATTTAAATATGCTTTATTTAGGTTTCTTAAGATTTCGGCTACTGCAGTTTGTGGCTTAAAGATTGACGTAATTTCTTGCGTTCTATTTTGTCTGTCTCTCCTTTTGCGTAGGAAAGTACGGCCTTTGGTGTGGACCTGTTTATTCCCCCTGGATAAATGTTTTTGCCCTTCATCGGGGCTAAAAAATACAGAGAAAAGCGTTAAAATTAAGATCTTAAATATAAAAAACAGTTCCGCGTAGTGATCCGCAGATTTCTTTCGCGAGAACCACGAATCTCTTCATGCAGTAACCTGCAAAAAGAATTTTATTCTCTTCTCGCTCCATTGTTCTGAAAAAAAACCATGCCGGTAACAAGTGAGGTTATGGTATAGGTTAAACACATGGTGAATTTTAATCGGCATGTAGCTAATTAATCGTTATGTATAGTTAATTAATATGGGTTCTGATGTTCTTGAGTGTCGCAACAATACTTCAATTAATACTCACGTTGTACCCAAGGTAATCCATTTGTTCTTTATATTTAAGATCTTAATTTTAACGCTTTTCTCTGTATTTTTTAGCCCCGATGAAGGGAACAATAAATTCTCGAAAGCTCGGTAGTAATAACAAAGAGTTTTTTTTTATAAAGAAAGCCTAATCTGACTTAAACCCCAAAAAACCCCAATCTTGGTTTCTAACTAGTCAAGTCAAAACTATCCCTCCTTTATATATATATTTTTTTATATATATATATATATATATATATATATATATATATATATATATATATATATATATATATATATATATATATATATATATATATATATATATATATATATATATATATATATATATATATATATATATATATATATATATATATATATTGTATAAAAAAGGTGTTTACCTTTCTTCGTCACTCACTATAATTTCAAGTGGTTTAATATATTAACTGTATTTTATACTACTTACTTATGTAAGAAAAAATAATATGCTCCGTCACTGGTTTACTTTTCTTTTGCCCTTTTTTCTGAGTGGCAATTTTAAAAATGGAGTTTTTTCTAATTGCAAAAAGTCTAATTATAAGAAACACTGAGGACGTTAATTGATTTGGTAACAAGAAAAGAATGCCGGCTCGGCGGTAATTATTATTTGAAGCGGGCCCTGGCTTATTTATTATTTTGATGGGGTGTACGTGAGACACAGCTTAAAAAATTTAGTCAGTCTCGGTAAGATATTTCTGTATAACGAATAAAGCTTAACATCATTAAAATAATTATTTTTTTGTTAATAAAAAAAATTAAATTATCCTTTCTTTTTACCTAAACTAAAAAAAAAATGAAAATTTAAAGATCCGGAAAAAAGGGTGTAGCAGTCACCAAATTATTCACTTTTTGGTTATCATATAAATTGGTATGTTCGTAAAATGATAGATATGTCAACAACTTGTTAAATTCAAATTATAAGTATTCAAAAAGGGGTCATCATTTATTGATAATGTAAAGGTACTGAAAGGAAAGGGGAAAAAGAAAATTTATACATGCCCTTATCTGCGGAAGGAAGGGGGGCAAAAACCAACTTTTACGTAATATTTTACGAGTCAAAATTTATTATTAAAAAACTAGTTCTATTTCGGATGCTGAATGGATTCTTCATTCGATAATGTGAACTTCAATTTACATCTTATTTTTTAATTTTTTTTTTTTTTTTAAATTTTGTTTTAAATGTGTTTTTTATCATTTATTTTAAATGTTATAAATAATAATTAAATTACAGTATTTTTTTATTATTTGGAAAATAAAAAATGATTCTTCCATTTTCAAGCTGTCAAAAATAATATATAAACATAATCTATATATGATAGCAATGAAAGAGTATAACCTAAATTATCTGCTAAAGAATAAAAATCTTTGAGATACGTCAAACTGTTAGTTTTAGTGCAACTGATCCTTTTCTAACAACGTTTTATTATTTAGAAAAACGGGATTAAATTTTACGTAAGAGGGGGGTAAGGTTGTTCAAGAAATCTTATGTTACATGGCAGTAGGAAGGGTCAAATTCATCAAAATCATTCTTACATAGTTGATAATTAGTGCCTTATCTGTAAATGTATGTGTAATCACGTAAAAATGCAATTAATAACCAAACAATAAAATTACGTTACCAGAACTAACTAGATCTTACCAGAACTAGCCAGAACTCATCAAATCTAACTAGAAATAATGGAATAAGGTGATGCTATTATTTTGCTGGTGACAGATCTGGTATTATTATTTTGAGCATAAAATTAATTTTTTGGAGATAATTTAAAATGCTTCTTTATTAATTAAAAATTAAAAGTGCTATAAATTTGGGTACATAATTAAAAAAATAAAATAAGTTAATTTTATTTTGGGATTTAATATAATGATAAAAGAATTTATTTTAGAAGCAAAAATGTATAATGGTAATTAAAAAAATGATTTTTATACAAATTAGTTAATTTAAAAAATTTGCAGGTCAGATTTTCAAGTTTTTGTAAATTATTATTAATAATAAATGCATACACTAAAAAAAAACTGTTGATTAACAATCAACATTGTGCATTTTTAAAAAATAATTTTAAATTGTAAAGATTAAATGAAAATTTAAACGAAATTTTAAGAAATTTTGCTTTAAAAAATTTGGAAAATTTGTTTTTTT
>JAHBCN010022830.1:0-13259 GCA_019359885.1 Listronotus oregonensis
TTTTATCTGCAAACTGGTTATTTACTATATATAAATGTTAAGTTTACACTTCCATTATTGTCTCTCATCGTATCTTCTATTTTGTCCATTCATTCTTGAATATATAAATTTGTTAACTGTATGTTTAGCTCCTGCTGGGTCTCGAACTTCTTTGTCGTAAGTGCAAGGTATACACGGTGTATTTGCCATATCAGACTGACCCTTGCATTTTGGACATACAAATTTGACTGGAACAGGCATTTAATTTTTTTATTATTATTGTTAGCAATTGGTTACTTTAAAAGCTAAACTATAACTGAAACCGATTTGTTTTATTCTTGCTAGTAATTTACTAACAATGACGTAATATAATGACGTATTAATAAAAACAAGTACCGTTACAAAACTGACGTTATTAAAGAAGTAAATTATAATTTTCTTTACCATTTTAGAAACATCCTTTGTGCACTACACACAACTATATAAAAAACCAAAAAAATGTTATATAAAAGTAATTTTTTCCTTTTAACATACTTTTTTCAAGTTTATTTTATAATTTCTTGTAACTGCGAAGATATTACTTGTAATGGATACAAAGATAATTACAATATTTTAAAAGATGATTATGATACTCTTTATAATACAAGCTTAATTTTATATAATGAATGCAACACCAATCTTGATAATCAAATAGAATTATTTGAAACTGAAATGATGGTAGCGACATGTGCATGGCAAAACTTCAAGAATGCGAAAGTAACACAATTAACCTAACTAGTTCACAAAACTACACAAATCAAATTAAATTAATGAACTAGAATCAGAACTACTTTTACAACGGAAAAAAACCAACTTATATGAAGAAAAAAATTCATTAGCATATTCGCTTATAAGAGAAAAAACAGCAGAAATAACAGATTTAAAAATATTTATATCCAATTTAACGCATGATGTTCACAAGCTTGCAAGCGATTTGCAACAATGTCAAGATAATTTGCAGTCACAGTCCAAAGAAAACAATAAATTATTTACCAATTTAAATGATTGTTTAGAACGGGAGGAGCACAATCTAGATCTTAAAAATAAATATGTAATTAGATTATCTACTTGTAGAGAAAAATGCAACCACACGTAATAAAATATATATTTTTAAAAAATTACACAAATCTATTTAACGTAGTTTTTAAGTATATTATGTTGCTTAAATAAAATATAGTTATATTTACAATACGCACATATTTTAATAATTATATACATACACTATAAAAATTACCTTATTTTTTTGTTTTAATAAATCTATTTGAAGTATTATTTGTTTTTTATATTTTTAAGTTATTAACCATTTTTAAGTATTATAACCCATATAGACATCCCAATTACAATTTAAAAAAATACATACCATAAAATCCTTTATGGACACGTAGTCTATAGGCAATTAAAAACTATTATGGAATAATTAATTGCTATCGAATAACATCACCCGAGTATACACTTGGCTTGTTGAACAAATATTATTTTATATTATTTTAATTTCTTATTTTTATTACTACGTCACTTCTTTTGATATACAAGTCAAGACAAGAAGTCTTTATCCCATATAAGGAATCTCTTTTACGAAACGCTTTTCTTAGAAAACCGTCTAGTCTGTTCTTCGGCAAAGAACTCTTCAGCTATGCCCATATTTGGTTAGGCTGATGGATTCTTTTGGAGAACTGGATGGCATATGCCATCGAGAGCACCATTATGCCCAAAACCCCGCCAGATCTACTACTAAGGCTTACAGGTGCAAATGTCTGGCGTCGCTGTTCCTTCGTAAAAAGTTCTACCTAAATACCAAATTGAGTAGTAATAAAAATATATTGACAAGTAAACTCGCAGACAAAAATATTGCATATTTTATTTTTAATCATTATTTTGGGTTTATTTATCTCTGAGTTGTTATGTATTTTTATTGCTGAACGTGTTGCTGGAGTGTTTTGGTAATATTACAAACTATAAGCGACAATCGTGCTTAGCCTTGGCCAAAGAAAAAATATGCCTAAAAAAGACTTAAAATAAAATATGCAATATTTTTGTCTGTGAGTGTAGTATGCTTTTATAATTTGCTAAAGAAGGAATTTACATAATATCTAAATTGAAAGTGAATCAGAAAAATATTTGTTAAATTATTTTTTCTTTACTTCAGATGTGACCCTAAAACCAGATGGAACTTTGGTCCTTAATACCGATAATACGACTGTTTCCAAAACTAAAGAAGGTAAGCTATTTGTTTTACTTAAAAAATTATAACATTTTGATCCGTTACTTTCCTCAACAACTTTCTATTTGGTATAAATAAATTTGCTACTATTTCAGTTTAAGTATTTCTTTCCAGGACCACCTGGCAATGATGCGAATAAAGATAGTTATGTGCTCGACATCCAGATTCCCAGCACTAGATTAGATTAGATTAGATTATTTGAGCGGAGATGGCGAAAAATGACCTCCACCACTGCAACCTTACCAGATTTATTGTGGTTTCTCCTATCGTTCTTTAGAGAACCTTGTCCAAGCCCGTCTTCTTAACTAGACTCCAGAGTCTCGACACTGGCCACTCCATATAACTTGCCGGTTTTGGCTTCTCCTTCCCAAGCCTAGTAAACCTAAGCCTGCATAGTGCTTCGCAATGGCACCACACATGTAGGGCTGTTTCTTCAGCCTATGGCAGAACCTACACCGGCTATCCTCCACCAGGTTTATTCTTTCCAGGTGCTTGTTGAGTTTACAATGACCTATTAGTTGACCTACCGTTATCCTTACGACCTTACGGCTGTGGCTCAGTAGGTCCGATGTAAACTTGGCCGAGCAGGTCTTAATGAACTGCTTTGCCTGTCCTTGTCCCGGTGTTTGTACCCACCAGCTTTGAAACTGTCTGTCTACCCAACTCTTAATAGATGCTTTGAAGAGACCTGCCGAGATACCGCAGAATGGCTCCGGGCCTATCATTTCCGCGGCTGATCCTCTTTTGGTTAGGTCGTCGGCCTCTTCGTTACCTGGATGGCCCTCGTGGCCTGGTACCCAGGCTACCGTAAGTTTGTTTTCCAAGCCGACTTTTTCCAGGGCCTGTATACAGTCCCCGACTAGTTTGGAAGTAACTTTGGGAACTGATGGCCTTCAAGGCCGCTTGGCTATCTGAGTAAATGACGATATTTTTCCTTACTCCTTTTTCTTTAATCCTCACGGCGCAATGCACTATTGCTGCGATTTCCGCTTGGAAAACCGTGGCGTGCTGACCGAGACTTAAGATTACCTTTTCTCTAGGCTTATCTCCATAGATGCCAGCTCCTACACCCTTGTTGGTCTTGGAGCCATCTGTATACCAGAAATTCCCAGCACTAGCAGAGATAAAACTCCTCCACTGCTATCTCCGACGGCAACACAAACCTCGCCAAGATTTACTAAAGCCAAAACACAAAATACCCCTCGAAAAGTTAAAGTAAGGTACAAAGTAAAATCATTACAACAACGTTTATCTTTTACCAAAGCGGATCTTGAAAAGGAAAAAAGTGAAAAACAGCAACTTCAACATTTTTGTAAATTATGCGATAAATATCTAACGACACGCTTAGCTGAAATTGTCAAACTTTAAGCTATTTTAAAAAATAAAGCTCCAAAAGCAAGACGATATTCAAAGCAATATAAAAATTTTGCTTTAACATTATATTTTTTTAGCCACAAATCTTATGACTTTTTAAGTAAAATTTTAATTTTGCCGTCAAAGCGCTCTTTAGAGTTAATGACTCAAAACATTGTTTGTAAACCTGGATTAGAAAACGAACATATATTTAAATCTTTAAAACTAAAAGCAAAGACTATGTCAGAACTGGATAAGTATCGACAAAACTTCCATTAAATCTAATTTATATTTTGATGCCGGTAAAGATGTTATTATTGGTTTTCAAGATATTGGTATCCGAAAGAAAAACACGCTTGTTGTGTAGCAGTAATTATGGCTAGAGGGCTTTTTAATAATTGGAAACAGCCTATAGCATACTTTTTTGTGAACACTCAATTATAAGCGTTTGAAATCCATACAATTTTAAAAAATTGTGTAGCAAAATTATATGATATAGGAATATACGTTCAAGGCATAACAAGCGACATGGGATCCAATTTTATTCAACTTGCAAACCTATTGGATGTAACTCCAAAA
This sequence comes from Listronotus oregonensis, assembly GCA_019359885.1. NCBI lineage: Eukaryota > Metazoa > Arthropoda > Insecta > Coleoptera > Curculionidae > Listronotus > Listronotus oregonensis. The sequence goes on from JAHBCN010022830.1 coordinate 4,172, forward strand.
AACCCTGAATTTAATTTAGGAGACTTTAATCTATCTACATCTTTGACCCACCTCACTTGCAAAAAGCCACTAAAAACAATTTAATGAGCAATTCATTTCATTTTGATGATAAAAATACATCAGGGAGTTTTATTGAGAAGTTTTACCTTGAAGATAAAAAAAAAACTTACCGATGCGCTCCTAAATTAACTTACACGCTCACATTTTTCCTACAAACTTTCAAAAAATAAAGGTAAACTTATCGGTTCAAGTTTTAAGTAGAACAGTAGCAAGTGGCATGCGCACTCATTTAGAATTGGGTGTATTGCCTCTTGAAGCCCAAGCGACCATAGAAGTTATCGAAAAGTTTGATAAGTTGTTTGATATTTTAAATTCAATCGATGTGAGCCACCCAAACAAATACAAAATGGTTTTTAAACAAGAACAATTCCAAATAGATTTTCAAGATAACATGTGGCAATTTCTAGATGGGTTGAAAGTTTTTGATAGTATTGGTCAGGATATTACGTCAAAATGTAAATTTCGTCGTTGCTGGATGATAACAATAAAGGCTCTTCAAATCCTTTGGCAACGCCTATTTAATGTTGGCTTTCAATATTTAAAAACAAGACGATTGACAAGACTGCTTAGAAAATTACTTTGGCAGCGTTCGGCAACAGGGTGGAAACTCTGTAAATCCCACACCAATTCAGTTTCAAAGGGCTTTTAAGAAACTATTTTGTATGAATTTTTTAAATTCGACTCATATGAATTGTGAAAATGATTTGGATATCTTTCTCTTACGATTAAAACAGGCCGAATCCGCTATCCTTGAAAAAGATAATATATTAACCAGAACTGCTTTGCATCAGTTGCGCTTCCGTCATATGATTACAGGAAAGAAAATTTGGTAATGCAAAACACTGTAAAGCATTTTCCAACAAAATCGATACTCTGGATAAAACTAATTTATTTACGCATTTTAAAGCATATGAAAATGAAGCAGGTGGTTTTGGAAATTTTAAATCCCCTAACGAGGAATTTAAATATTTTATTTATCAATTAGAAAAAGTATTTATTCAGTAATTTGACGAAGTTTCAATTCAGGAAGGAATTTCCCAAATATATTTAACCGAAATGAAGAAAATTAGTTTTTCTCATCCATGTTCGGATTTTCCTCTTTTGTATGTAATTAAATTATTTATTCGATTAAAAATATTTTATACACTAAAATTTACAAATAGAGATCTAGCCACTGCCAAAAAACCTGAAAAGTCCAAAAGAAAAATAAAAATTATTTCTCATTTGTAAATAATAAGTATTTAGCTTTAAGTACCTAATATTATGTTTAATGCTGTAGTCTTAGTTATCTAGATATTATATGGACTGTTGTATTTAAATAATGTTTAGATATTTCTTATTATGTACATATGATAATAGGAAAAATCATATAACTTTTGTTGCACGTCATCAATGACACCATTCGCATTCTTATGGCATTTGCTGGTGACACTATTATTACCACCATCAAAAGTTATATGGATTTTTCTATAATATATGTCCCAATTTATGTTTTCCGTTTACTTTGTGAACCTTTTTTTTCAAAAAGATTATTCTATATAATGACATCAGGCGAAACCAAATGCATATAATATTTAAAAATCAATAGGTATATTGTACATAGGCTCCTTTTTATTTTGTTATTAGATTTACCTACCTAGTTATCAAATTTTGGATTTAGTAGTTTTTATAAGCATTTTAAATGTGAATATACTCGTACTGGTCTCCGGACTTCTATGAATCTGCTGATATTTCCTTACTGTAATTTTAGATGTAAGTTTAATTCGTATAAAGGAAATAAAAATTATTTATATTTATTATTATTTTATTTCCGTGGCCTAAACACAAAGTGCAAGGCTAATGATTGTTTAAAAAAAAATATATTATTAAATTTAGTGACATCAGATAAAACTTTTATCGCTGACAAAGGCATTTACAAAACCGGTAATTTATAAATAATTTTTATACATATTATGTATTATGCATTTTGTTTCCAAAATATTTATGTTGGTGCGGGTAATGCTATTTTAATTTACTAATAAATTTTAAAAATCGAACAAAATTTTTGGTGCGGGCCATACATAACTCTCGCGTCCAAGGTCAAACAAAATAAGCGAGCTCCTGATCGACACTTTCGTATCTGGTGTGGCTTTATCTGGGCTATAGCTATAAAAATTATTTTAGGTAAATCAGTAGTTGTTTAACTTAACTATATTTCGTTAAGTTTCGATAAAGATTTAGACATATCATCAGGTATTTATAAAGACATTGTTCATCTTTAACAGTAAAATGTAATACAGGAGTTACGGAATAGATGTTTCATTAATTATTTGAAACAATCATTTAGTAAGTTTATTAGATTATTACGACTTAGCCATCAGCAATTAAAGGTATGAGGCCAGAAGGGTTTTTTTAACTGTATATTTGGTTTCCCAAATATACAGTTAAACAAAGCCAATAAATAAAAAAGATGCAATCATACAACATTATTACGAGTATTAAACTGGTACTTTCATAAAACAAATGCAATGGAAAATTAAAAGTTTCTTAGAGAAAAAAATGCATGCATAAATAAACAGGAAGGATTCAGTCAGTCTAATTTATTACTGTTAAACTAAAATAGACAGGAGATATTTCACTAACAAAGTAATAAAAACATAAGTCTTAGAATAGATAGTAGATGATTAAACCTTTTGATATCTGTTGTGACTTAAAACGACCAGTTCAACAACAACTCTTTACACCCTTAGGTAATCAAGTACAGGAAAAAACAGTGCTGTTATTTGGAAAAACAGTGCTGTTAATTGGAAATACAGTGCTGTTATTTGAAAAACAGTGCTGTTATTTGGAAATACAGTGCTGTTATTTTGAAATACAGTGCTGTATCTAGAAATACAGTACTGTTATTTGGAAAAACAGTGCTGTTATTTCGAAATACAGTGCTGTTATTTGGGAATACAGTGCTGTTATTTAAAAATACGTTGCTGTTATTTGGAAATACAGTGCTGTTATTTAGAAAAACAGTGCTGTTATTTGGAAAAACAGCGCTGTTATTTGGAAAAACGGTGCTGTTATTTAGAAAAACAGTGCTGTTATTTCGAAATACAGTGCTGTTATTGGAAAATACAGTGCTGTTATTTGGAAATACAGTGCTGTTATTTGGAAATACAGTGCTGTTATTTGGAAATACAGTGCTGTTATTTCGAAATACGGTGCTGTTATTTGGGAATACAGTGCTGTTATTTAAAAATACGGTGCTGTTATTTGGAAATACAGTGCTGTTATTTAGAAAAACAGTGCTGTTATTTCGAAATACAGTGCTGTTATTTAAAAGTGCTGTTTTTGGAAATACAGTGCTGTTATTTGAAAAAACGAGTGCTGTTATTTGGAAAATACAGTGTGTTATTTGGAAAAACAGTGCTGTTATTTGGAAAAACAGGTGTTATTTGGAAAACGTGTGTTATTTGGAAATACAGTGCTGTTATTTGGAAATACAGTGCTGTTATTTGGAAATACAGTGATGTTATTTGGAAAAACAGTGCTGTTATTTAGAAAAACAGTGCTGTTATTTCGAAATACAGTGCTGTTATTTGGGAATACAGTGCTGTTATTTAAAAATACGGTGCTGTTATTTGGAAATACAGTGCTGTTATTTAGAAAAACAGTGCTGTTATTTGGAAAAACAGCGATGTTATTTGGAAAAACGGTGCTGTTATTTGGAAATACAGTGCTGTTATTTGGAAATACAGTGCTGTTATTTGGAAATATAGTGCTGTTATTTGGAAATACAGTGATGTTATTTGGAAATACAGTGCTGTTATTTGGAAAAACAGTGCTGTTATTTCGAAATACAGTGCTGTGATTTGGAAATACAGTGCTGTTTTTTAGAAAAACAGTGCTGTTATTTAGAAAAACAGCGCTGTTATTTGGAAAAACGGTGCTGTTATTTGGAAAAACAGTGCTATTATTTCGAAATACAGTGCTGTTATTTGAAAATACAGTGCTGTTATTTGGAAATACAGTGCTGTTATTTGGAAATACAGTGCTGTTATTTGGAAGTACAGTGCTGTGTTTTGGAAATACAGTGCTGTTATTTGAAAAACAGTGCTGTTATTTGAAAAACAGTGCAGTTATTTGGAAATACAGTGCTCTTATTTAAAAAACAGTGCTGTTATTTGGAAATACAGTGCTGTTATTTTGAAATACAGTGCTGTTATTTTAAAAACAGTGCTGTATTTGAAAATACAGTGCTGTTATTTGGAAAAACAGTGCTGTTATTTGGAAATACAGTGCTGTTATTTAGAAAAACAGTGCTGTTATTTGGAAAAACAGTGCTGTTATTTGAAAAAACAGTGCTGTTATTTGGATATACAGTGCTGTAATTTCGAAATACAGTGCTGTTATTTGGAAATACAGTGCTGTTATTTGGATATACAGTGCTGTTATTTGAAAATACAGTGCTGTTATTTGGAAATACAGTGCTATTATTTGGAAAAACAGTGCTGTTATTTGAAAATACAGTGCTGTTATTTGGAAAAACGGTGCTGTTATTTGGATAAACAGTGCTGTTATTTGGAAAAACAGTGATGTTATTTGGAAAAACCGTGCCGTTATTTAGAAATACAGGGCTGTTATTTGGAAATACAGTACCGTTATTTGAAAAAGGCACTGTTTTTATCTACAGCCAATTTAAGCTCTTAAAACCATAAAGTTGCGATCAGATTAAAAAATAAATGGATCAGTTTCAGTACATACGTTATTTATGATTTTTTTGTTTACATGATGAATTATGGCTTAGGAAACATATTTTAATATAACTGCATGGGGTAGCAACCCTAATTTTGGAAATATTGATCAAGCGCTTAAAGTAGTTTACATGTGTTTAACAAATTCATTTTTATTGATCTGATTGCTTATTAAGCAGACTTAAATAGCAAATATATCAGTTTCTATACATATACTATTTATGATTTTTTGTTTTAATGATATATTAGGGCTTAGGAAACATATTTTAATATAGCTGCCTGGGGTATCTACCCTAATTTTTAAAATATTAGCCGAGCGCCAAAAGTTAATTTACGCATGTCGGATTAAATAGATCGGTTTCAGTACATAAGATATGTACGATTTTTGTTTAAATGATAATATATTTATATATATTATATATGATATATTTTTAGCCATGGGGTATCTACCCTTATTTTGAAAATATTAACCGAGCTCCAAAACTTAGTTTACGCGAGACAGGCAAATTCATTTTTATTTGATGCGGACTGCTTTAACGAAGTGACGGGTTTTTAATTTACACAATTATTTTGCTCGGCACTTATTAGTCGTTTAAAAATGCATTTTTAGTGTTAATTATTTTAGGTGCGTTTGTTTGGTATAATTTTTATGCCCATTTTTGATATGATTTTAATATTCAGCGGGCGTGTTTTTGGGTGTTGGCTTTTTAATATCTCGTTTGATTTTTATTAAATATGTCCTAAAAAGTTAGTTTTTATTTGTGTTAGACTTAAAAATTAAATAGAATAATTTCTGTCAATGTGATTTTTATGAATTTTGGTTTAATGGTACATTAGGGTCTAAGAAACATATTTAAATATAATTTATAGGGGTAGCAACCCCAGTTTTGAAGTTATTACCCGAGCCCCAAAAGTTAGTGTATCAGACAAATTCATTTCTAATTACGATGCGGATTGCTTTTTAGAAGCGCTGGGTTTTTAATTTACACTTACCGAGCGCCAAAATTTAACAAATTCTTTTTTATTTTATCTGATTACTTATTAGGTATTTACAATGCATTTTTAGTGTTTATTATTAGGTAAGTTTGGTATAATTTTTTACCCCCATTTTTGGATTGTTATTTTAATATCTCGTTTTGATTTTTATTAATTATGTCACAATAGTTAGTTTTAATATTCAACGTGTAAAATATGCAACTGCAATCGATTCATAAACCGCACCTTTCTTGAATACACGTGGATTCATTATAAATTTATCTGTTTGTTGCCGATGACTAAACCGTAACTATGTAATTAATTTATTCATAAAGATTTGCGTTGATGCCGGATCGTGTTCACTTATGTAATATAATATTGTAAAGAATAAATAAAAAATTTCAACTATACCGAAGTAATATCCCTTAGGACTTTTTTCAAATAAAGCTTACTTTAAATAGGGTTGCATATTAATCTGGGTGTATATACCTCTGTACGTTAGCTTTGTTATTTGGGCTTTATCTTTTTAATATGTTGTTTTATTAATTATTATTAAAATTTTTACCGACTTAACTGACCGGTAGAACTGACCCGTTTGGAACTGTCCCTGTTCAAAGAACCGACCTGAATTGAATGCGTTGATAGCGGACTAAATTTATTACGTGTTCTTTTTAATAATAAAGCTTTGGTGTGCGAGGCGACATTTAATATTCAACTAAGTCAAACTACCCACTAATATATCAAATGCAGTTAAATAAGGCCACAATATATATATATACGGCCTAGTTTCCTCTGGCAACCATACATAATGACCATGAGAATTTTCCCTTTAATATTATGCGCTCGTGTGATGACGTAATACACCGGATCCTATACATATATTTCCACTTAATAATTAATAACGTTCATGGTGCAGCGGTAGCGCTCTGGACTTTGAAGCAATAGGACGAGGCGACTGGTGGTTCGAATCCTGCTAGGTTTTTTTATTTATTTAATTATTTCCAAAATGACCCTGATGACGTCAGATGGAATTATGGATCTACAAAAACTACCCCTATCTATCACGTTGTTTCAAAACATCCCCTTTTTAAGTTAGGGTTGAGGATGGCAGTAAAATTGCAGATCGGACTTTAAAATTTCCCCATGTATTCTTATGGGAAAACTACCTTTATTTCGGCAGAACATACATAGCATATCTACTAGCAAGATTATTAGACTTATACGCTGAAATTATATATTTTAATATTTAATGATTTAAATTTCTATCTTTTAATTTAAAAATAGTATAAGATGGGTCCGGTGTCATTTAGCTCCATTCGATTTGAAAAAAATAAAAATTACTGATAAAAAGAACACATTTTGTTTAGTAGATTTCAAAAAGAAAAAATCCGAAAAAATGCATTTTTGCAGAGGAAAATGAAATAAAAGTCCAGAAAACACTATGTTTTTAGGTTAAATAAAAAGCCAGATTTTGCGATGTTATCAGATCAAAAAAAATGATTTAAATTTAGCTTTAAAGTATTGTGGATTAAATTTTAATACACAAATTACAAAAAAACGTACATTTTTTTAAATTAGGTATTTATCTATTTTTGCCTATAAAATTCGAAATATTAAAATATCAGATTTTTTTCATTTTGTTTAACGGCGCATTTATGATAAAGAAAATTTACAATTTAACGAGGAAAACCTAACGGCAACTAACCAGAAACTAACCAAAACTAGGTTATAGTTTGGAACTTGTTTATTGTTAGTTCTAGTTATTTTTTTATGAAAAACTTTATTTCCGGTAAATACAAAAAACAACCTTAAAAAATAACAAATTATTAGAAAAAATCTAGCAACATTGCTTATTCACGGAGGGAATCTTCATTAAAAGGTCTCTTTCTAATGTATTCTTTCCCACTTTTTTCGTGTTAGTCAGTCATATTTCTTTAGTATATTTTATATGGGAAGTAAAGAAATTATTTTATTCTGTGATAATGTGAGTGACAAATTAATTTTTTAGACCCTATCGGCCGAGTGAACGCGTTGTTAAAGTTACCAATGGCCTTAACAATTGTTAAATTTAACAAGGAGTAAAAAATGAAATAACTTGACAACGTAGCACATTTTAAAACATTTTATGGTAACTAGATAACCAAAAATAGTTTAGATCGGAATTTTGCGTTTAACATTCATTAAGCTAAAAAGATTTAAAAATAATTACCTTGCATCGAATATGAAAATAATTGGTTCGACACTCCAACAAAGCAATTTTATATATTTTCATCAAAAACAAGCAGCACAATAGATAGTTTAAATGACCAATACTGCAGAATTTCTTTAAATAAGGGAATTTTAACAGGTCCTTCAATATTATTCGTGCCTACTACATTTTATTGATATATTCCGGTAGGTAGATTTATCTTTATTTTCCTAGAAAATTAATGTTTAAATTTAATACATATTAGTAAAACTATTTATTTACAAGAATTTTGTTACTTACTGCCCTTTAGGTTTAATTCACCTATTCTTTTTAAAACAAAAGAACTAAAATACATTTAGGTTTATTTGTGTATTTATATAATATGTAAAAATTAACAAAATTAACCTAACCCTGTTTTTTGGGTTAAGGCGTGTCGAAAGCTATAACATGCGGTACTAAAAAAACCGTTAGAGACCTGATGTGGTATAGGTCCGATTGGCCGCAAGGCCTTTGTCGAAATCCAAGTTAAACACACTCTAGGGTGTAAAACTTGATCCAAGAATGTTCGCATCGCAATGAAAAGATGTTCCTAGTTTTAAAAACAGCGCTTATACATATAATAATTTTTACATGCACGCTAGATGAAATAGGGTTTGGAGTAGCTCAAAAGCGTTTTGTACGATTTCGCAACGAAACTTTTAAGCGCAACCTTCGAGCATATACTACTAGAGGCAGTCTTGCAACTTGGTCGTGCAAACACTACACATGAGAGATAAAAGAATAAGGGTGCAACATTTTTTCCCTCGCTCTACGTGCTAAGTAGGCATATACTGTTCTCCGCCGACTGATCAGCACGAAAACCAAGAGAGACCAGTAGTAATTTTATTCGTCTTTTTTTACGTCCAGGTCTCACAGTGTGATCGGACATGTGGCTTGGTAAAATTATAATATTTAGTAGTGCAAGCAGAAAAAATAGGACAGTTATACAGGGTAAGTCTGTGAAGTGGGATCCCCCATTTATTGCTTTAAATATTTAAATTTTAAAAAAATGTTATATAGGGAAAAAATTTTTTTTTTTTTATATTTTTTAAAAAACGTTTTTTACAGGGTGTATCAAAATGCCCTAAAGGGCAAAGTTTTT
>JAHBCN010022831.1:0-13011 GCA_019359885.1 Listronotus oregonensis
TTTTCCCTTGTGGGCAATTTTGGGTCTTGGGGATGTTTTTGACCAAAAAAGTTTATCAACATTAACAGGTGGGAAAGGGCTAAAAAATGGCCCCTAAGGCCTAAAAAATGGGGTTTCCGCTAATATCTGCCAAAATATGCAATTGAAAAATTTTTTGACAAAAAATTAAGATCGCCTTGTAATTTACAAAAATGGTCCTTAATAATTTTTTTCAAAAAATCGATAGTTTTCGAGATAACGGGATCCAAAAGTCCCCTCATTTTAGCTGCCGCTCTACCGCAAGGATTCATTTATAAGCACATTTTTTTTTATTCATTCAAAGTTTATCGGACTGGGAAAACCCGTACCTATCATTGCATATGAGTTTGGGTCCATTTTGATTTTTCTAGAATATTAAAAAAAGCGGTCAAAGTTTTTTTCACAGTATTTTGAGAGTATCCCATTAATGTATTAATATTTTTTAAAAAAATCGTTTGCTATTAACATTCTTTTTTTATAATGAGACCTTAGCAAGTGTTCAATGATCCCAGAAAATTTCCTTCGCCATCTTTCTTGCGTTTTGATAAAAAATTGTTTTGCCCAACTGCATTTTTAGCCGTTGTGGCTATCTATCCAGTGTGGAATGGTATGAATTTTTCGACGGCCGTTTTTGCGAAAAATATTGGTCTTGCGAAAAAAATGGTAATTATCATTTTTGTAGATTTCGAGGTGATCTTCATTTTTTTTTTGAACAAAAATTCTCTAATTCGCATATTTTGGCAGATATTTGCGGGAAACTCATTTTTGGGACTTTAGGAGGTCATTTTCAGCGGGTTCCCACGTCGGAATCGTGATAAATTTTTCTAGCTCGAAAACATCCTCGAAGACCAAAAAAATGCGCCACAAATGAGAACTGTACTGATTTATTTACAGTTTTGGGTACTTTCAGGTCTCCAATTAAGTACTAGACTATTATTAAAGTTGTAAAATTTATTTTTAAAATTTTTTCCTTAGAGATACTTTAAACGAAAGAAAACAGTATTTTTAACGTTTTGCAGCCGCCAGCCTGTCTTCTTAATTCGTGCGAATTATCATATTTGAATTTGACTTGGTGATATTATTTTTAGTTATAAAAATTAAAACAAATTAAAATTATATATACACTGTGGTTCATTAAGTGTGCATAAATGTTTTTTTTATTTGTAATATATCATAAAATCTTATTTTTTATAAAAGTAAATATTGGCAGTAATTAGTTTTATCAAAAGTCAAATATACAGAGTAAGTCACAAAATTGAAAACTGCTCCCCACACGTGTCTGTAAAAATAGTTCCTATAAAAGAAAAGGGCGGCCTCCAGTTCAAATCGGACCTTTTTAGCTACTTTTTATGTTTTTTTTTCAAAGAGCAAAGTATTCTTATACAGATTCAACTATTCCTCCAAGAAACGAAGCTGAAAAAAGTGCAAAACCTGGCAATTTTTTCAAAATGCATAGATTTGCATAAAATTTTGGAATTGAGCTTAACTTACCCGTATCTTCAAAATCTTTATCATGTCGATGGGCGCTTTTTATTGTTTAGGGGTAAAAACTACCCTTTATTGCTAAAATCTATAAAACTATACATTAAAGCTTAAGTTGAGTAAAATTTGTTTTAAATAAGTTGAAAAAGTAGTATTTTGTTTCTTTAAAACATTATTTGTAATATTTGAGCCCTTAAAAATCAACCCCTATTAAGATTTAAAAAATATATTTACCCTAAAAAAATAATATATTATCACAGTGTTTTGCATAAAAATTTGGGATTAGGCTTAAGTTACCTTCCTCTTCAAAATCTCCGTTATGCTGAATGTCGTTTTTTACTTTTTAGTGGTGAAAACTACCCCTTATTGCAAAAACCTTCAAAACTTTCAAGCTTAAGTCATATAAAATTAGGCTCATATAAATTAAAAAATAAGTATTTAATTCTTTAAAATATTATTTATTATATTTCAACCCTGGAAAAGCAACCCTTATGATGATTTAATAAAAAAAAATGTTTACCCTAGAAAAATTACCATATTGTCACAGAGTTGTAATTAAAAAATGTTATTGCTCAAAAGTATTACTAATTTGATTTTATAATTTGTTAAGAAATCCACCCCTTACCATATAACAATGCAAAAAATAGTACAAAACCACGGATTTTGTGAAAAATACATCAAATTACTTTTAGAATGCTCCTAAAAATTGGTTTTTTAAGCATAACTCCTTCAGTTTTTGTGATAAAAGGTTTTTTAAAAACCATTTTGTTGGTTCTTTCAAGAGGTATAAGGTCCTAAATATTTAAACTGTTTAAAACCCTTACTTTTTTAAAGGGGTAAGTTTAAAGAGCTGAAACAAGGTGGTGCTCGTCTATACACACGCGTTTTAAACGTTTATATCTCACTTAATTTCTGTTATACAGTAAATTAAAAAAATTAATGCAAAATAGAAATTTTTACGTATCTCTCTTAGTTTTCGAGTTATTTTGAAGAAAAGGTATTTTTTTATTAAAAATTCTGAAATTTGATTTTTACTTGCAACTCCATTTTTTTCAAAATTATCATTTTAAATCGGTTAAAATTTTAGAATGTAGTTATTATACATAAATAAAGAGAATTGAAAAAGGACTACGACTTTTTTATTAGGTTGATAATTAGGAGTTGTTTTAGAAGATTTTTGCACTCAAAAATTTTGGTCTAACCTTATTTTAATATAACTCACTGAACTTTTATGATCTCCAAAGAGGAGGCGTAGCCAAAAAAAGTTTACATGAACTTGTAGTATTGTTTTCACGTGTTTTTTCATATCCGAGAGATCTTCCACATTTGCCAGACATCTTGTATATGCTAACTTGTCAGTTTTATGGAAAATTATATTGTAATATGGTTTTTAAAGTTTAGCTTTTTCACACGATTTATAAAAATACGGTTTATGATTTAAAGGTTATGGGTTCTATTTAGTATGGAGAACATAGGGGAACTCTCTAAAAAGTAAAATTTGGTCACATTTTCTAGATAAACGACTACAAAGCGTCACTTAGATGTCAAGTATTGACCGACACCTTTAAGCTACCTCCAAAAAATAAAATATTTGTCTTCCTGTTTTTGGAAATATCCTGGGGAAAAAACTTTGAATATGCCGATCAGTATGTTCAGTACTTTATTGATCTACCAGAAAGGTGGTCGTGTTCAAATCCGGAAAGTTTAAAGGGAAGAACGCAGATCTGCAGAGCGGCAAATGAAGATGGTCTGGTGCATTTCGGGCACTGCGTGGAGGTTCTGTTGGAATACAATTTTATGCATATGCAAGATACCGGTAAGTTTTAAATAATTATCCTTTCTTATCCATTTCTTTGGCAAGAAGAGCATGTTTTTCATTCATATTTCTACTACTCACCAATTAGAATAGAGTAATCAAAGTTGGCGACGATACACGATCTGATGGTGACAATAACCACATGATGTTTTTATGAAATACATTTTAGAAAACTTTATAATGATTTGGAACTACTCGGTATCGACTGTACCTTTAATTTTTTTACAGAGAGTTTTTTTATCTTGGACAGTACTCTCATACCGGTCTGAAATTTTTTAAAGATGGTTCTAAAGTCATAAAGAAGCCGTTGGACCGTACTACCCTTGGAACCACCCCTTTTCAACATTTAAGTACCTCCGCGGGCTGAACAAAATTTAAAATGAATCGATCCAACTCTCATACCCGTCTGAAATTTTAGAGTCATAAAGAAGCCAGATAAAAATAGCTGGACCGAACTACCCTTGGAACCACTCCATTTCAACATTTAAGTACCTCCGCGGCCTGAAAAAAATATCAAAATGAATTGATCAATTTCTCATACCGGTCTAAAATTTTTAGATGATCGTCCCAGAGTCATAAAGAAGCCACATAAAAATATTTGGACCGGTACTACCCTTGGAACCACTCACTACCCTTCTCAACACTCAAGTACCTCCGCGGGTTAAAACAAATTCAAAATAAATCCATCCAACTCTCAACCGGTCTAAAATTTTAAGACGATCGTCCTAGAGTCATAGAGAAGCTATATAAAATAATTGGACCGGTACTACTATTGAAACCACCCCTTTTCAACATTTAAGTACCTCCATGGCCTGGAAAAAATTCAAAATGAATCTCTCCAACTTTCATACCCGTCTAAAAATTTTAACGATCGTTCTAGAGTCATAAAAAAGCCATATAAAAATAATTGGAACGGTACTATTCTTGGATCCAACTTAAGAACTTCCGCGGGCTAAAAAATATTCAAAATGAATCGATCTAACTCTCATACCAGTCTGAAATTTTTGAACGATAGTCTCAGAGTCATAAAGAAGCTATATAAAAATAATTGGACCGGTACTACCCTTGGAACCATCCCTTGTTAACACTTAAATAACTCCGCGGGCTGAAAAAATTTAAAATGAATCGATTTAACTTTAGTACCGTTTTGAAATTTTTAGACGATCGTCCTAGAGTCATAAAGAAGCCATATAGAAATAATTGGACCGGTACTACCCTTCTCAACACTTAAGTACCACCGCGGGCTGAAAAATATTCAAAATTAATCGATCCCACTCTCATACCCGTCTGAAATTTTTAGTCGATCGTCCCAGAGCCATAAAGAAGCTATATAAATATAATTGGACCGGTACTACTCTTTAACCACCCCTTTTAACATTTAAGTACTCGTGGCCTAATCAAAATGAATCTATCCAACTTTTTATACTCGTCTAAAAATTTTTTAGACGATCGTTCTAGAGTCGTAAAAAATCCATATAAAAATAATTGAACGGTACTATCCTCTTGGAACCAACTTAAGCATTCTTATGGCTAAAAAGACCAAATGAATCGGATCTAACTCTCATACCAGTCTGAAATTTTTGAACGATAGTCCCAGAGTCATAAAGAAACTATATAAAATAATTGACCACCGGTACTACCTTGGAACCATCCCTTGTTAACACTTAAATACCTCCGCGGGCTGAAAAAAATTTAAAATGAATCGATTTAACTTTAGTACCGTTTTGAAATTTTTAGACGATCGTCCTAGAGTCATAAAGAAGCCATATAAAAATAATTGGACCGGTACTACCCTTGGAACCACCCCTTCTCAACACTTAAGTACTCTGAGGGCTGAAAAGGGTTCAAAATTAATCGATCTCACTCTCATACCTAGAGTTGTGCCAGGACGAGACGAGACGAGATAAAGCCTTGTCTCGTCTCGTCTCGAAATTTCGAGATAATATATTTCGAGACGAGACGAGACAGGTTGAGACGAGACAAACGTTTGTCTCGTCTCGTCTCGGATTTGACTCGTTTGTCTCGAGTTGTTTTGGTTTATTTCAATTAAATTAATTTCAATATACAGTGCATTAGTAATGTATAGGATAATTTCAATAAAATTACATCGGAAGTTTTATAAAATTCTTGGACCTGTCGACTTTTTATTTTTAGGTACATGTTACACATTTTTTAAACTAATTTTTATGTCTGCACAGGGCACTAGATGTAGATAAAAAGACTTATTTTTAAATGGAACACATATTTTATCATTACATTATTAATTCCAATGTTTAATTTTAAAAATGTTCATTCTCATTTTTTTTTACCAATTTTTAACTTTTTCCATAATAATTAAGTATACCCAAACTATCCTAAATGGCAATATTCTTATACAAACGTAACTTTCTGGGTATAGAATGTAAAGTAGGTATAGGAATTTCTAGAATTAAGTAAATATAATCCAAAACTGTAAAAATATGAGTAGGTATAGGTATTCTATTTTACATTTTAAAAAAATATTTTTGTAGCACCCTAACACTTTATGGACGTGCCCTGTCTAATTTAAAATATTTTTAAAAATTTTAAAGCTACTATATAACCATATACCTAATACTTACATAAGCACATTATCTACACATCTTATATTCAAGGCATTAAATTACTTACTTCCCATCGTTGACTCACCCTTTTAACTATATACCTACCTACAAACTAATTGCAAAATCTGCTGCAAGCAATATGTATTTTAAGAAGGATGCATTGTTTTCAGTTTAAATTAAAACTTTTTAAAACATAATAGCGGCAAAAGTAACAGAAAAACATTCAAAAACAACCCTCTGCATAGGCATCAAAAAGTGCCGCCGCGCCGCCTGTATACTTTGCCGACACCCGTTTTATTCGGGATGCGGCAATAGTTCTTGCATGTTTTTTACTATTTAAAGTTCTATAGATCGGATGCCTTTTTAAAATGTTTTGACATTTTTCTGAGTTAATTCTTGTGTTTGAAGCTTGTAAAAGTAAGAAGATGAATTAATATTTTTTAAAAGGGAACACCCTGTATAAATGCTTATTTTTTTTTTTATAACACGCCTTGTAAAGAAAAGTTGACGTGATTGAGCTTTTTTTAAAATTTTTAGTTGTCTCGAAAAATTGGTGATTTCAGACTTTACGGACACCCACAATTTGCAACTAAAAATAAAATAAGGAACCTAATAATTTGTTTTTTTATTTAAAATAAAAATATAGAACATATAAGTACATAAAAATGTCCACAAAATAAAAAAAATCTAAAAGATAATGAAACATAAGTCATAAACTACAAAACACAGGTAAAATTTTTCTAGAAATTTTCTTATAATTATACAGGGTGTTTGAGCAATAGTTTTAAAATCTTTAACAGCAGTTGGATCTTGCAAAAAAGTCTCCATAAACATAAGTTCGGATATGCATCGTTTCGAAATTGGAAATACGCAGGGCCCTAAACTTAAAAGAAGCTTTAATTTACATAATTTTTTAAAACAATTATTTTGATAAAACAACTTAAAATACAACTTTTTCGTTATTTAGGTTTTTTTCGAGAGACAAATTAAAACTTCTATTTAAAAAAGGGTATAAAAAATCGGTTTAAATTTTTTCTTGAAAGCAAAGCAAAATTTAAAAAAAAATCAGGAGACAAAATAGTTGTATTTTAAGTTGGTTTTATGGGGTCCCGATTTAAAAATTACCGATAATTTTTTACGATAGCGTGTTTTCTTATAATTTCACGAGTCTGAGGGACGAGTGAAATTTTTTAAAAATACACGCATGAGTAAAAAAATATCTGGTTCATTTTAAAGCACGAGCGGTATTTAGGGAGAATATTTCACGAATCAAAAACGTAGATAAAATTTATTAACTTAAAATTAAATATTAATTTAACAAACCGTCATTATTATTTAAAAATTTCGTATTGTCAATTTGACAGTAAGGGACAAACCACGTTGCCTAGACGACGTGGAATTTCCGTTTGTAATTTTTCCATAATACCACTTCCTTATGGGAAAATATGTACAGAGTAAAATATTCAAAATAATTAAAAAATTATAAAACCACAGGTGATATACTTTTTAAGGCAA
This sequence comes from Listronotus oregonensis, assembly GCA_019359885.1. Taxonomy (NCBI): domain Eukaryota; kingdom Metazoa; phylum Arthropoda; class Insecta; order Coleoptera; family Curculionidae; genus Listronotus; species Listronotus oregonensis. The sequence goes on from JAHBCN010022831.1 coordinate 7,414, forward strand.
TTAATTTTAGCTTCTTTTTTTTTAAAACCCTGTATTTCTGAAACGATGCATTTCTTGACCTATGTTTATAGAAACTTATTTTTGCAAGATCCCAACTGCTGTCGAAGTTTGTAACACTAAATCTTAAACACCCTGTATAATTCTTAAGAACTAGAAATATATTGTTAGTTTTGGTCATTAAAATTTTTCGAGATGTTTTCCGTCTCGCTCGACCTTGTCTCGAAGTATTTTATCTCGTCTGCCGTCTCGAAATTCGAGACAAAATGCTCTCGAGACGAGACAAAATGGCTCGAGACGAGACGAGACGTCTCGTATTCGTGTCTCGCGGCAACCCCTTTAAAGGACCATAGGTTTTAATCGCTTTAAAAAACCTTTTTTTTTAAATAGAAAAGGAAAAAAAATGGCCAAATTTTTAAAATAAAAATTTTTTAGAAAAAATTTTGGTTTAACTTTGGTACCTTTGAAAAGACCACGTTTAATTTCCAATGAGCTAACACATAGATAGAGAAAGCATTTCATTCATAAACGCAATCGAAGCTGCCCCAACATGTTTTTGTTTATTATTGGGAAAGAATGGTACAAGCATAGTTTGTACTTACTTGTGAAATGTTAATCCGGGAAATTTATTTTCCGTCACTTTACACACTTGGCACTGCCTTACCTTTTTTAATTTTTTTAAAAGAAAGTACACAAAACTGAAATTTATACAACAATTGTCACAAAAATAAAAACCGAGAGATTTAAACGCCATATTGAATGTGTCATCTGCCGAGCGAAGCCGAATGCCGAAGGTGGCCGAAGTACGCCTTTACAAAAAATGCACTGTTATCACGTTTAGCGCCTTTATTAGTAGCTGCCCAAAAAAGTAAAATAGTATTTTGACATCATTACTTTTCTGTGTAAACTTTATAGTAATAAATATAAAAAATTTCCTAATATTCACAGTTTAAAATCAAGGAAGTTTAAAGGTATATAAGCCCAATGTTATGGCCCATTCGATCAAAAAATGTCCAGCCCAGTATGAAAAAAACCCGTCAGAGTTTTGGCCCCCTTTTGGGCCTACCCCCTGATAAATTAGTGTGTAGTTAGGCAACACATTATACTTTTATGAGACCGTATTAGTTTCGATTTTTTGCTTTGTGTGATTATATTTTGTGGTTGCAGATTTTTTTTTGGGTTGATAAAAACCTTTTATTTTAGTGATTAGTGTTTATTAAATTGTGACTATAATTTTGTGTTTATTGTTTTTACTTATAATATCGTAACAAAATGACTAGAGGTTGTATGGTTTTGTCTTGCAAATCTAAGGGTAACATACCCGGTATTTTTTACTTTAGGTAAGTATTTCTTATATTTAAATTAGGTGCTTCTTATGAGACGTAAAGTTAGGAACCGAATAAATAATAATATATCAATTATGAATTATAGAAAATGAAAATTTTCTAAGGGAAAAAAGCAGTGAGAAAAGTAAGGCAATCCTAACTATCTTTTAGATGATTTCCACAATGTTTGTGTATTTCTGTGGATTAAAAAAGAAAATTTTTAAAATTTGGGGTTTTTTTTATTTTATTTTTTTAAAATTTTAAAATTTTTTTTTAAAAAGGGTAAAATTAAATTTTCTGGGAGACCGGGGAAAAAAATTTTTAAAATTTAACCCCTTTAAAATTTAAAAAAAAAAATTTTATTTTAAACTTTTTTTTTTTTGGGATTTGGTTTTTAAAAAAAATTTTAAAATTTTTGGGGTTTTTTAAATTAAATTAAATTTTTTTGCCGAAAAATTTGAAAAAAAAATTTTAAAAATTCTGTTAAATGGTTTCCGGCCAAATTACCAAACCCCCTTTTTAAAAAATGTTAAAAATTTGGGGGCCAAAAAAAATTTTTTTATTTAAAATTTTCCAAAAACCCTTAAAAAAAAATTTTCCTTTTTTTTTTAAAAACCCCCCAAAAATTTTAAAAATTTTTGAAAAAATTATTTAAAAAATCTTTCCCTTTTTTTTCACAAAAGGGGGAAAAGGGGACAAAAATTCTAAAATTTTTTAAATTTTTTTTTAAAAAATTGGGTTTTTTTTTTTTTTTGATTTTTGGAAAAATTTTAAAAATCCAAAAAAAAAAACCTTTTTAAAAAAAAAAATTTTTTAAAAAACCCCTCATTTTTCCATTTATATCAAAAAAAACCCAAATTTTACACAAAAAAAATTTTTATTTTGGGGTTTTGTTTAATCCAACAATTTTTAAAAAAAAAAAAAAGGAATGGTTGAATTTTCATTTAAAATTTTTTTAACTTTTAGTTTTAAAAAGGTTTTGGGAAAATTTCCCGGGTTTGCCCACCCTTGGGCAAAATTTAATTTTTTGCTGCCCTGAAACCCCCAATTTTTTTTTAAAAATTTTTCCAAAACATTTAAATTCCCCTTTTTTAAAAAATTTAAAAAATTTTTTGGGGTTTAAAATTTTTTTTAATTTTAAAAAAAAAATTTAAAAAAATTTAAAAATTTAAAATTTAAAAAAAGTTTTCCCGGTTTTTAAAAAGGTTTCCCCCAAAAGGGGGCTTTTTTTCCCGTTTCCCCCCCCGGTTTTTTTGGTTAAAACCCCGGTCCCCCCTTTTAAAAAAAGGGGAAAACTTCTTGGTTTGGGGGGGGTTTTGGGTTTGGAAAAAAAAAACCCCGAAATCTCAAAAAAGGGATGGCGAGGGGAAAAAAAACCTTTAAAAAAGAAAAAAATGAGCTAAGTTTCCTTTCCCCAAACCCCCCCCAGAGTTTTTTTTTTGGGGGAAATGAAATTGGCATGTGAGTATAAAATTTAAAAATATGCCTTTTTTTTTTTTTAAATTTTGAAAGATAAAGTTTTTTTTTTCGTTTTTTTTAAAAAAAAAAATTTAAAATTTGGTTTTCTAAAAAAGTCACGTGATCATCCTTATGTACATTATTTGGCATAAATTTTGGGAAACAAAAATTTTAAAAAAAAAAAAATTTTCCCAAATTTAAATTGGGAAAAAAATTTTTCCCCTTTGATGCGTAAAATTTATTAGGGAAATTAGTGAAAGTTAAAAAATACTTGTTTATTTTTTTTTTTAAAATAGTAATTAAGATGAACTTTCATCAAGTATCGATCGATTCTGAAATTAGAAATTCGACATAATTTTGAGTAACGCTTTGTATGCATGTCCCAAAAAAAAGCTGCATTTTTTTAGACCTGTGGGGACTCCCGTTTTTTCCCCAATTTTATCCCGGGAAAAACGCGACGTGGGCAAAAAACACCCCCCGCCGGGCACGGGAGCGTGCTCCCACCAAAGTTTTCGAAATTTTGAAATAATTGGTCAGCTGTCAGCGGGAAAATCGTTCGTTGACTTTGCTGATTTTCTTTGGAAAATCTAACAAGGGGTTTTTTTTGAGTGAGTTAAAATTCCTATATTTTTTTTTAAATAAAATGTGTTTTTTCGGCTTGTAGTGATTAAAACATTTTTTTTATTTTAAAAAATTTTCCCGGGTGCATTTTTTTAAAAAATTGAAAAAAAATGTGTGATTGTCCGATGGCGGGTTTTTTTACGTCGCACGAGTCCCAAAAAAAGTTGGATTATTTTTCGGGAGTGCAAGACTGGCAGTGGTAAGTTTTCCTTTGTGAATTTATGTTTGTAAAATGTTTTGCGTTGTTTCTATACTCGTATAGGATATCTTGTTTCTACCATTAATTTGGTTGATAATATAGACTGGGATAGTAGGCAAGAAAATATATGGTGTTAAAAAAAAAAAATTTTAGTGAAAAGTCCTTGTTGGGTACACATCAAAAGAAACTTTACAAATGAGGGTTTCCTTTTGGGCCTTTGGGCCCAAGAAACTGGTCCTTCTCTGTCCAAATTTTACCCCCCCAAAAGCAAAAGAAAAACAAAAATCCAAATACTTATCAACGTTTCGGTGACAAGTCTGCCATCGTTTGTAAGACAAAAATAAATTATAATTAAAATTAAAATAATAGAATTTTGTAAAAATTGTAGAGATTCTGAGATCGCTTGTTTTGACGTTATGTCACAAAAAATTTTAGCCCTGTGTGACCCAAAATAACATTATTTTTAAAAAATTTTTTGAAAAAATACGGGTTGTGCGTTAGGTTTTTTAAACCAAAGTGACTCACAACTACGAATCTGACAGCTGTTCTGGCAAACTTTTTCTTTATTTACGTTTACATAATTTTACTTTTTATACAAAAAAAAAAAATTTGGGAAAAAAAATATTACTTAATGGATTTGAAACATAAATTAATCTACTTATATTTTAGGGAAAAATTTAAGCAATACTAGATCTAAAATATAAAAAAAAGGGGACAGGTTAGGGCCGATCCCCATTAGTTCAACTTTTCATGCATTTTGAACTAAATTTCTTGCAAAATTACCAAATTTTTGGAGGGAAAACCAAACAGGCACCAAAAAAAATTTTTCCCTGACATGAGGAAAAGTGTCAATAAATTAGTGACAGTCGGTATTTAAAAAAAAAATGAAATTAAGGCGGTTTTCCCTAATTTTTTTTTGGGTTATTTCGGGAAAATTTTTTGGCCCAAAAATTTTTTCCCCCTTTTTTTCCCCCAAACCCTTAAAAACCAAATTTTTTTTTAAACCCCAGTCAGGTAAATTTTCAAGGTGGAATTTTGTTTGTTTAACTTTTTGAAAAAAAACCGGGTGGAAACAAATTTCGATTGGGAAAAAAAATCTACAAAGGTTTTGGGGTTTTGAAAAAACCAAAAATTGTTAAAATTTAAAAAACCGGTAATAAATGAAACCCCAAAATTTATTTTTTTTAAAAAATTTTTTTAAAAAAAGGTGGTGTTTTTAAATATTTTTTTACCATAAGTTATTATTAAAAAACCAAATTTCCTTGGTTTTTGGGGCAAGAAAAAAAATTTTGTTATTCCCCAAAATAAAAAAAAATGTATTGTTATTAAAATTTCGAAACCAAAGGCCCCCTTTTTTTGGAATTTCAAAAAACCCTTTTCTTTTTCAAAAAAAGGGCCCCCCTTGGAAAAAGGCGGCAAAAAATTTGGTCCTGGAGGTTTTAGAAAATGCCCAAAAAGGAAAAAGCCCTATTATTGGTAAAACATTTTTTGGTAAGGTTTTTTTGTTTTACCCAATTTAAAATTTTTTTTTTTGGGGGCCTTAAAAATGTTTTTAAAATGTAAAAAGTCTAAAAAAAATTTTTGCAAATTTTTCCCTTTGTTTAAAATGATACGATTTTTTTGGGAACGAAAAAAGGTTTTTCCTTTAAAAAGAAAAATTTTTGGCCCCTCCAAGTTAATTTGATTTGGGAAAAAGGGGAAGTTTCCGGGCTTTTTAAATTGCAAATTGGTTTAAAAAATTAAATAGGAAAAGTAAAGGGGGTTTTAAATTTTTTCCTTTTTATTTAAGGGGGGGGGTTTTGCAAAAATTTGTTTATTTTTAATTTTTTAAAAAAATCTTAATTGAGGAAATTTCCCTTTTTTCAATAAAAAAGAAAAATAACCCTATTAAGTTTAAAAAAATTATTCAAACATTTTTAAAGCAAAAATAATTTTTTAAAAAGGGGTTTTCAAAATTTTTTTCCCACCGGGCCCCCATCCTTTCAAATATTAAAAAAT
>JAHBCN010022832.1:0-13128 GCA_019359885.1 Listronotus oregonensis
CGCCATGATAAAAAAAACCTTTTTCTAGGTCCAAATAGTATTATTTGCTATTCGCAATCCCCGCCAATATTTTATAACAAGATCTGCCAAGGACTGCTTTCAAATATGCGCTCATACTGGGCACGTATTTTTCCTGAACTTGTATTCTGCCCTATCCTGCGTCGCCTGTGTCACCTGCGTCCCAATGTGCGGCCGGCCTAAACTGTGTCTGAACTACAGCGGGACACGTCTCGGAGCGGCGTGTGTCCGGTCCCCTCCGTCGTCAATTTGCCCAATATATTCAATCCTGTAGTTTACAAAACAACGTGCTGTGCTGCGTCACCTCACACGTGCTATGTGTTCAATTTCCCCTTGGCACGTATTATCAAGGGGAATAACTCCGCTTTCATAAAGACAATATATTTTCCTTCTTATTAGGTCCTGATCACTATTGTCTATACGGTGAGATTAAAATCACTACGTTTTTTTCTTTTGTTCAATTCTTCACTAATAATTTATCCCTTATCGATGTATTGGATTTTTTTGTAAGTAGACAGGTTTCTTCTAAAGCTTCTTGTTTAATTAGACCTCTACTGATTAAAGTTTCATACACATTTTTCACAACCTGTTTTGCATCTAATGACAAATGATTTCGACGCGACATAGTTATATTCTCGTAAAACAACTTTTTCGAAACGCACAGGTTTATGGGGGTATGGTCCGTCAAAAGCCATAACGATATACTTTGAGACAGACTATACCTGTGGATAAAATGTGTACTTGAATCCTATTACATCAAATATATTTTTTGAAAATAAATTTGACCCATCTTTGTAGTTCAAGCTTCAGTAGAAGTGACAGTTTTGCCCAAAGGACTTTTCTTTGCATGCCAATTTTAAATAAATTATAATGTCGAAAAATTACTTTTTGTTAGTTTTATCACTTTGAAAACTGTGCTGTCTACGTTAGCAAAAAAAAAACACACAGACGTGAATTAATTTTGTATACAGCGTAATAAAACTGCGTTATTAAATTTATGTACGAGAAATATAGTTAAAGGATCGTTTGTGTGTAACAGTTAAAGGTAAAATAAACAGGTAAATTTGATATTGCTATACTATTTTTAGTACTAAGATACTGACTAATTACTATATCATATTAATTACCCATTGTGGCCTCAAACGCAGAATCTGCAAAATATGCAATAATCAAATGGACCTTGATCTACTAGTCTTTCCTAACTTTCACCAACTTCTCCGTTTTTTCTGAAAAATATCTTTCCCTTAAAACTTTTGTACCAAAGAGGGGTTGTAGCAGTTTTTTTGGTTTTGTGTTTCGCCTGAAACATTAAAACATTTTTTATCTGTTGTGAATAGCTTTTAAACAGTGAACCAAAAAAATAATACATACACTGTATGTCTCAGTATTTGCATCACACCCTTATTAGCCTTATTTCTCTGAAGACTTAAAAAGATCCGCTAGGGGCAGCCCGGCGGGGATCTATCTATCTATCTATCTATTGTATCATGGGGTTCCCTCGCTGGGGCCCTGAGCACTGAGGTCTAACCATATGCTCTACACCAACCCTTAAGCATACACAGGTTCTGTCACCCTGTACTGTCCCTTATGTACATTCCTTTTACATAATATGGTGCTGTCGTTTTGCTTACTAGGGAATTTTCTCGCTAGTGGTGCGAGTCCTGTTAGTGGTAGGAATCTTATGTCATTTGGGTTCAGCCATCCGTACCCAGCCATGCTGTACCCATACCATCTACATGTACTTGTCTCTTTTCCTATCTTGTTGAGATAGTGTCTGTTTCTACAATGACCTGTCAGCATGCCTGTCGGTTTCTCATTTGCACCCTATTGAAGTCCTTTATGTTTATAGGTAGGTCCTTCCTAGTTTTTCCCCAATAATAGCCTTTGATTTCTGGCTTTTGTCTTTTTCCAGTTCTCATCGAACCGTTTCTCTATCCATGTTGCTATCTCTGTCATATCCGTAATGTAAGAGATTCCCACGGTATATTCAGGTCCATTGTCCTCAGCTCCCAAATTGGCGAGTTTGTCAGCCATTTCATTCCCTGGGATCCCTTTGTGTCCAGGACCCATTGCAGGGTCCGGTGGGGGGATACAAATGATTTGAATGCTATATTGACAACAACGTAAACCGTACTATATTAAAATGGAATGAACTGAAGAAGATGTACTTGGTCAAAATTAACATTTTCAAAAACACAAGATAATCTTTTCCGGGATATAAATCGATAGTGTCGTGGTTTACCCACGTTAGGTAATAAAAATGTCTTATTGAAAGGTGAGTTGATGCATAAATAGCCTGAAAATTAATAAGATTTCTTTGCTTAATTCAGTACAATGCCTCAATGGCTAAGTAGACACGTTTGACCAGCAACACGAAAGACCCGAGTTTGATTTTACAATGACTTCAAGAACTTTTTTTATTGAAAACAGAAGGGGGCACTTCTGTTTTTAATTTTAAAAAATTGAAGCCATGGTAAAATTGAACTCGGGACCTTCATACTGCTGGACAAACGTGATATACCGGGTGTGGTTAGGTGGTTACCCCCTATAACTTTTTTATGTTTTAGGATGGATAAATGAAATTTGGCGTGTTGATATATGACCTAAATATGCATTCAATAACGTGTTTAACGGTTTTACCGGAAATGACCTCAACTTTTGAATTTTAAATGGAACACCCTGTATTTTTTTACCTATTCGATAGAAAATGACATCCTAAATACAATGACACCCCATATGTCAACTTTTGTTTAAAAATATTTAATTTTTTAAAATTTAATCTAGAGTGCCATGACGTCGTTAAAACAACCAATTTTAAGTCAAGAAGGCGTAAAAAAATAGTTCTAATTATCTGAAGTATATTATGTCTTTTCCAGAAAGGTAAAAAGATTGCAAATTTTTTCTAGACCTAACTAAATTTTTTCAAATGGAACGATGGTGGCTCTTTGGCATATTTGAAAAGAGCATTTCTTTCTGAATAATTTGATAACCTATACTTGATATTTTGAGTTAAATCAACACTAAAAAAGCAAAAAAATATTCATAGTAGTTGTTGCTTATAAAATTATTAAAACATCCGGGCCGTGGCAGTCGATTAAAAAAGTTATATGCATTTCGGCAATTTTGTCAGGTAGGCTTGGAAATAAACAAAAACGTTGATGTTAAACAATGATGTTACATAGTTTAATAATTAAATGCGAGTTAGTTATTTAAAGTTATTGCTTTGTTTATTAATAAGGTATTTTGATTTAAATACCTATAAATATATTAATTAATAAAATTAATATAATAATTATTATTCTTATAAGCAACAACTACTATGCCTATTTTTTTTTCCTTTTTTAGTTGATTTAACTTAATATATCAAGTGTAGGGTATCAAATTATTCAGAAAGAAATGCTCTTTTTAAATATACCAACGAGCCACCATCGTTCCATTTGAAAAAATTGAGTTAGGTCTAGAAATAAAATTTTGCAATCTTTTTACCTTTGTGGAAAAGACATAAAATACGTCAGATAATTAAAACTATTTTTTCACGCCTTCTTGACTTAAAATTGGTTGTTTTAACGTCATGGCACTCTAGATTGAATTTTAAAAAATTAAATATTTTAAAACGAAAATGTCAAAAGTTGACATAAGGGTGTGATTGTATTTAGAATATCAGTTTCTGTCGAATAGGTAAAAAAAAGGGTGTTTCATTTAAAATTCAAAAGTTGAGGTCATTTCCGGTCAAACCGGAAATCATAAGAAACAATTGAACACGTCATTTAATGCATTTTAGGTCATATATTAACAAGCCAAATTTCAATTTCTCATCTTAAAAAATTAAAAAGTTGTAGAGCCATCAGGGCGTCGTAGTGAAATAAGCAAAGAAATCCTATGAATTTGTTGTTTGCTTTATAGTTGCCAATATAAATTTAAATCATTTGTACCCCCCACCGGTGCTGTCCCTAGCGGATCTTTTTAAGTCTTCAGAGGAAAAAGGCTAAATTGGCAACTTGTATTTTTGCTGAATAAAAAACTCAAATACATGTTAAAGCTAGACGTGCGTATTTAAAAGGGAAATATATGCTCAATTCTATTTTAGAAAAATTGCCTTAGATACAGGTTTGTCTAACAAGGAATGACCAGGGTGATATTTGTGGCTTTCCTTTTATTCAAAAAAAGTAAAGTAGCCATTTTGTGTAGAATCAAAAAGTATACTTTAAAAATTTTTTAAAAAAAATTAACTTTTTTAATTGGGCCTATTTATTTGTTTGTTTTTGAAACCCAGTTATTTTTCGCTACGTTTTCAAAAAAATAATTTTTTATTCATTCGTTTAACAAGCAATTTATTTATTTCGTATGAGACTTTTTTTTTTAAATCTTTGGACAGTCCACGAAGGCTGAGAGAACTAACGTATCGGTGGTGTCTGAAGTTTAAAATACAAGATTTAAATTGGAGATTTCAAGGAAAAGGGAAGACTTTTACGGGTGCAGGTTCCATAGTCTGGACACTCTAGGGATGAAAGAACGAACAAAGTGAGAAGTACGTGACCTTTCAAGTTGGATTGTAAAAGGATGCTTAAAAGTGGACTACGTGTTGCCAGTATAATTATTGCCCTCACAGTAACTCCTAATAAAGTTACAATAACACTAAAATCTTGGACTTCCATTGTCTTTCTTTGTTAAGTGATTAATAATGATATACAATGTTTCGGTTAGTGATGTATCTCCAACCGTTTTCAGTTGATAACTATAACTATTTCTAAAAGCTACAACTTATATACTATCCGTTGTTCACCAAAGCTTGAACAATTTTTTACGGTTCAGCAACGGCTGCCAGATATTCGGAATATCGATACTAGGCTTGCTAAATACATTCTGGTTGTTAACAATTATTACAGCTTCTTTAAATTTTCTGAAAAAGAAGCTGTAATAATTGTAAACAACCAAAAAGTATTTAGCAATTATATATTTAGTATTTATCGATATTCGTAATATCTGGCAGCCATTGCTAAACCGTGAAAATCATTTCGGTGAACAACGGATAAAATATATGCATCTAGCTTTTAAGTATGAGTTATCCGAAAAAGTTGGAATACATCCTAAAAAGCGTTTTAATTTTAATTTAAAATAAGACAATAGAAGTGTAGTTTAGTGTTACTGAAACCATAAAATTGTCTTACACATTTAAGGAAACTTCTAATAGAATATTGCAAAGTGCCATTCTCATAAACCCAATCACAGATTCATTTTTTTTACTAAGTCACTATATTTAAGTATTGTACAGGGGATCAGTTAAGGGTAGCGAGCGGGCAAATCTCATAAGATATTGGTCGTATAGATTTGAGAAAAAAAAATCATGATAAAAGTCGCCAAGAGAAATTGGTGGAAATTATTTTCAAGTTTGTCAAACGCCGTGAGGGCGTAACAACCAAAAGTAGAAAAATGGGATTTTTATAGAATTTTGTCTTTGAAAGTATATCGATGATATCGTTTTCATATTTTGCCATTTCCCTACATTTTTTTGTCTAAAACGTTTTGTTCTATCTATCAAAATAAAGCGGTGGGGAAAGTCCAATTGTTTTTTTAAACAAACCAAGATTTCTCCCGTTTCTTTTGACCGATTTTAGAAACATAGGTTCATATGAAAGAGCATAATTTGCCTACAAAATGCTTATTTGGTTTTAAATTTTTGACTTTTGCTGTCGCCGCTAGATGGCGTTAACTGAAATGGTAGCAAATTTGTAGTATTTTTCAAAAAAAAAAAAAAAAAAATGTAATGGATATTAATTTTTTTATATTTTAAAAGAGGATACATTTCTCTATAATTTAATGAAAATAATTTATTATCTACCTTTTTTTGAACAGTTGATATTGACTAAAATATAATTTTATTACATTAAAAAATGGCACGCCACTGTTTTTTTATCAAAATAAAAATCAGTTTTGTAATCTCTTATTAGTTGCTAACAAAAAGAACCTCTTGACTTTTTTTCGTTAGACAAACGGTTTTGGATTGAAAAAATAAGATATGTTTACATGGGGCGCCCATATCTCGAAACATACTAATTTACATATTTGGAAAAAAAATCTTAACCGTTTGTCTAACGAAAAAAAGTCAAGAGGTTCTTTTGTTAGCAACTAATAAGGATTACAAAACGATTTTTATTTTGATAAAAAGAGTGGCGTGCCATTTTTTAATGTAATAAAATTATATTTTGCAATATCAAGGTTTAAAAAAAGGTAAATAATAAATTCTTTTCATGAAAATATAGAGAAATTTATCCTCTTTTAAAATATATAAAAATTAATATACCAAACATTTGTTTTTTTTGAAAAACTCAAAAATTTGATACCATTTCAGTTAACGCCATCTAGCGGCGCAGCAAAAGTTAAAAATTTAAAACCAAATAAGCATTTTGTAGTGCAAATTATGCTCTTTCATATGAGCATAAGTTTGCTAAAATCGTCAAAAGAAAGGAAAATTTGGTTTTTTTAAAAAAAACAATTGAACTTTCCCCACCGCTTTATTTTGATAGATAAAAAAACTTTTAGCAAAATGTAGAAATGGTCAGTAAATATAAAAATGATATCATCGATATACTTTCATTAGACAAAATTCTATAAAAATCCCATTTTTCTACGGTGTTGGTTGTTACGCCTCTAGCCCGGACGTTTGAAATCGAAAATAATTTCCGATTTCTCTTGGCGTATATCATGATTTTTTTCTCAAATCTATACGACTAATATCTTATGAGATATGGCCGCTCGCTACCCTTAACTGATCACCCTGTACAGGGTGGGCATTTTGTTAGGATCCTATACATTTTCTCAGAAACTGCAGACTTTTGAGAATAAAAGTTTGGACAAAAGTTTCTTGGAATAATTTATGCTTTTAAATAATTCCACTTTTACATATACAGGGTGTTCATTGTGTTGGAGACTGGTGTTCACTTCCTTATTTTAAATGGAACACCTTATATATTATTATATATTTAGATAGTGCCTCCAAAGACAAGTTTAACGATATAGAACAGTATGGGTCTGTGTCGCGACGTTTCGGATTTATTGAAGTTTTTCTTTAATTTTTGCCCTATTTTTAAATTAATACAAATACGGTAAATATTCCTTTTTTGAAATTTGTTCACGTGAAGAGAATAACAAAAGCCTATTTTATCTATATTAGCTGGAATTTTTTTTTAATTTTAAAAATGTAACAGTGTTGCCATGTTTTGTCTATCGTAAAATTCCTTAAGTTTTTTAAATGCAAACCCTTGTATATAATACCAAATCTATATAAATAATTAAAATACCTTTTCAACGATGTCTAACAACATGGGTTTGCGAGTCACCGTTTCGAACTTATGAATGATTGTCTTCAGGAAAAATCATATTTTTCTTTTTACAACCACACTACATCCTGTATACTTAATATCATAAATCAATACAATAAATTTGGTTTAAGATAAGTTAACCAAACTAAATATTTTACATTAATTTATAATTTCTAGAATACAGGGTGTCGTGTGGTTGGAAAAAGAAAAAATATGATTTTTCCTGAAGACAATCATCCATAAGTTCGAAACGGTGACTCCGACCCATGTTGTTATAAATCGTTGAAAGTTTTTTAATTCTTCATATAGATTTGGTATTATATACATTGGATTGCATTTAAAAAACTCAAGAAATTTTACGATGAATAACTATGACAACTACTGTAACATTTTAAAATTTAAAAAAAAAAATTCCAGCTATATAAGATAAAATAGGCTTTTACTATTCTTTACGTGAACAAATTTTGAAAAAGGAACATTTACCGTATTTGTATTAATTTAAAAATAGGTCAAAAATTAAAGAAAACTCAATAAATCCGAAACGTCGCGACACAGACCCTATTTTATATAGTTAAACTTGTCTTTGGAGGCGCTATCTAAATATATAATAATATATAGGATGTCCCATTTAAAATAAGGAAGTAAACACCGGTGGCCAACACAATGAACACCCTGTATATGTGAGCATAAATTATTCCAAGAAACTTTTGTCCAAACTTTTTTTCTCAAAAGTCTGCAGTTTCTGAGAAAATGTATAGGACCCTAATAAAATGCCCACCCTGTACAAAGTCCCTAGGAGGAATTATAAAAAACACTTTTTACCTGAAGAAGTAAAGAGTCCCTGTCCCATAAACGGTCTTAAAAATTTATAAACAAAAGCCTTTGTAGTATATTTCGAGGATTGCATGACAATCTGAAAATCAAAAATTAAAATTAATTATTATAATAAACAGAGCAAATATTAACAACAAATAAAATTAAAAACATCCAAATTATTTTAAATTTATGTAATAAGATCTAGGAAAAACTATTTACCTGTAGCTGATCGGGGTCTTTAATAAAGATTACCAATCTTGGACCTATCCATAACCTTAAAGGTGAGGGGTACGGCTCTGTTATCTTAAGAACTTGTTTAAGTAGATCTAAAAATACAAATTATAATTAAATTGGCAAAACATTAGGTAATTTACATTTTGAGTTTTTGCTCCTAGTAATATATAACACAACAAAGTCAACAAATTTAAATTTTTGTTAAGTAACATTGATGAAAATAGGTTTGTTTGAAATGTTTTAGAGTCCTAAATACGAAAATTATTAGCTAATTACTGTAACATATACAGTTTTTTTGTTATAAGAAGAAAAAAGAGAAGACGACATATTTTTACAATTTAATATACACATATAAAACATGTGGAATCATTAGGCGTTTTTCATGATTTTTTTTTATTAGCTTATTGCAAAGCCACATGAAAATAAAGGCCAAAAAATATTTTTTCCCGATTTTTTTGGCCTCCGGAAACCTTAAAAATCAATTTTAAGTTTGAATTTTGTAGGCCCGTGACGTCAGGCCTAAATTTTCTATTGGTGGAATTTCTGCTTTGTTGTCAGCTTTTTGTTATTCGATACGCCTGTCATCAAATATCGATATGCGCAACATCTACAAAGTTGGCGTTTCCTGTCAATTGTCATATTGTCAATGTCAACCTGTATAACCTGTAACCTCTAATATTTATTAATAATTTCTAATTTGTAAATAGTGTGTATTCTTTCCAAATATTCCAATTTATTACTATAGTTATTATTATCGCCAAACTTTCCTTGATATGAACCCTTTTTACGAGTAAATGGTAACAATTGCATATACGGTTTTCTGCTATTTTTGGATTTTATGAATTTTTTTTAATAAAATTACATTTAAGTATCCTTTGGGATAGCAAATATACCACCGGAGAAGAGAAATTGTGTTTAATTTTTGTTTTTTCAACCAAATAAACTTACTGGATCTTGGAGTGAATTTGAGTGCTGGGCGGGGTAAAAACGTATAAATTGATAATTATTTAGTTAAACATAACACACAGAAACAGAAATCTATTGACAAAATACGCAGAAAATCGGGAAAAACAACTTTTAATTTAAATTTAAAAAAATATAGGTTAGAAATAAATCTAATATCTGATAACACATTCTTTCTACATTGTCAAATTCAAAATAAGTATCAACAGTGTTGCCGGACTTAATAATTTTCGGCCATCAAATTTTGATATTCTGGTTCTGTCTAAAATATAACTGGGATAAATAAAAAGCTGCTTTGCTTACCAAAACTAACCATGACCGACTAGGGGCTCTTGAATTTGTCTAAACAGTTGGTCATGGTTAATTTTGGTTAGTTAAAGCGGCTTTTTATTTTTCCCAATTATATTTCAGACGTGAAAATGCGGGAACGTATTCGAAAAGACCCTGATTCGGCAACACTGCACGCTGACGTTCCTTGTCATAATGGGGAGTTTTCGCATTATATGGAGAAAATCAATGGTAATTTTAAATTTTCAAATTAAAATAAAAAATATTAAAACACATAATTTCTCTTTCCGGTAGTATACTTGCAATCCCTAAGGACACTGGAATATGACTATATAAAAATTTTACCATATAATCCAAAAATAGAAGAAAACCGTATATGCAATAATTACCGAGTAAATTTCCGTTATTTTATTCAAAATGAAAAAAAGTGTATTGTTATTATTTGTGAAACCAGAAGCCGGCCGAGTTTAGGATCTTCAAAAATATTCTTTTCTCTTCCAAAACAAGACGATAGGAGAAAAGCCTGGTGTGCTGCTGTAGGTATTGAGAAAATGCCCAAAGGACATGCCTATTATTGTTGTGAAAACCATTTTGATGTAAGTTTTTATGTTTTATTCCAATTAAAACTATTTAGGTAGTCTGGCTGTGTTTTAGTGTAAAGTCTAAAAAGCATTTCGCATTTTAGCATTTCGTTAAAATCGATACGATTGTCGATATCGATAGTTCCTAAACATACTTGGCATCCATGTTGAATTTGATTGGTTAGGGGAGTGGCGGGCTATTTAAATTACAATGATAATTAAACCTTAAATAGAAAAGAAAGGGTTTGTATTTTTCCGTGTTATTTAGCAGGTTTTGCTTAATTGTGTTTCTACTTTTAATTTTTACACACAACATTATCAATATCAATTGAGTGAAAATACCCTATAAAAAATATATTGCACGAGATGTGATATAGCGACAAAAACGTTCATTTTTTCCTTTTGTGTTCTATAGCATCATCCCTTTTTAAAAACCAACGGTAGTCGCCCAACATAGATGAGTTCCAGCGTCCCTGGTATCTTGTTTCATCGTCCTGATGTCCTGGTAAAACTCCTCTCCTTGTTCGTCGCTTACTGCACCCAAATTTTCCGGGAAATCATTCAAATGGGAGTACAAAAAATGTATTTTTAAGACATCCGAGCCCCTAGTAATTAATAGGTTTTCAACAGTTCATCTATGAGGCTTTTATAGTCTTCATTTTTCTTGTTGCCCAGAAATCCTTTCACTACACGTACAAAACACGTCCGAACTGCCAATTCCTTTTCATTTAATTGTTCTTAAACATGGAGATCATCTAGAAGCTTCCTTATCTGAGGTCCAATAAATATGCCTTCTTTTAATTTTGTATCATTTAGTTGAGGTAATATTTCTCTTAGGTTTTGGAAACCACTACCTTCAGAAGAAGTTCTATGAGGCCAATCCTTTTTACTGTAGAGTTCTTTTGTTGTTCTACTGTCCCACAGACACAAAAAACAGCAATACTTTGTAAAACCCACTTGAAGTCTTAGCAAGATACCTATGACTTTTAAATTTTTACAGATATCCCACTGATACTGTTCATATTTAACAGATGTAAATTGTAAATGGTTTTTTATTTCCTAATAATTTTTTAATAATAATAATAATAATAATAATAATAATAATTTTTTTTAAAAAATCCTTTAAAACAAAAAATCAAACAAAAAAAAATAAAAAAAAAAATACAATTACTTAACATATTAAAATCATAAAAAGTATAAATACAATTAATTAAAACCAATTAAATTGGTGCACAATAACAATCAAGATGAAACACTCTTACATGTATATAAAAAACAATTTAATTAATAATCAAAGTTGAAAGAGTAGAAACATTTACTCTGCAAAAACTGCATCACAGCCTTTCGAAATTTATCCTTGTTCTCTATTTCACTCAAGTTAGATGGCAAAGATTTATAAGCCCTTTACTGCACGATAATAAGGTCCCCTCTCAAAAAATGTTGAGTTGTGAGAAGGAATACTAAAACCACCCCGCCTCTAGTAACAATTGTCATGGAGTTGGAGTAAAAAACCCGAGTTTACACTGAATAAATGCGGATTTTTTTTAAAAAACATTACTAAGGCTAAAAAATAAAGACTAGGAACAGTTAAAAAACCTAGATAATTTAAAAAAGCGGTTTACAAGGGATCGAGGATGAATTTTAAGTATGCATCTGATAATACGCTTTTAAATTTTAAAGATATTGATCCATTTGGAAGATCCCCCAAAAAAGAATCCCCTAACTTATAAGGGGCAACACAAGCAAAATAGAAACTACGAATACTGTCTACAAAAAGTGAATCTCTCAATCTTCGTATCAATGCCCCATAGTGTTCAATTTAGATTGCAGGGAAAGTGAATATGATCTTTTCAACTTAAGTTTAAATCAATTATAACTCCTAGAAATTTAATGTTGTTGACTACTGGGATGGATTTACCATTCATCTTAGCATAAAGGGAATGACTTCGTGTTAACGACTTTTCAAATGTTATTAGTCCAGTCTTATCTGCGTTTAATCTTAAATAATTTTGTTGGCACCAATTCCTCATCTGCTCCGCTGCACCCGAACACGCCCCAGATAGGGTCCCCAAGCACCCGCTCGCCAATACAACCGATGTATCATCAGCATACTGACACACATGACCCGAGGTAAACACCCCAGAAAGACTGTTCACATAAAGCAGAAACAAAATTGGATCCAGTATTGAGCCTTGAGGAACACCCTGCTTTACCTCCGTAGTCCCAGAGAACCACTGCTTCCCATTACTTGTAACACATACTGATTGCTTTCTTTCTAGTAAGATATGATTTTATTAATAAAGCACTTGCACCCTCAAGCCATAACCTTCCAGTTTATCCATCATTAGTTGATGGTCAATAGTGTCGAATGCTCTTGAAAGATCAAAATACAGACCTGCTACCTTGTCATTATTATCCACTTTTCTCATTAAGTAACAAATAGTTTTAAAAATTGCTAGTTGTGTAGAGCTTTTTGGTACAAATCCATGATGGGTATTTTTCAAAATGTTATGAAGGTGTAAAAAGTCCATGATTCTAGAATAAATGGCTCTCTCAAACACCTTAGAACCTGATGGCAACACTGACACTTGCCTGTAGTTTTTTACCAGCTGCCGCTCACCTTTTTTAAAAATCGGAACTACTTTTGCTTTCTTAAGCTCCATAGGAAAAACTCCCGAACAAAAGGACTCAAGAAGCAAGACTGTTTTTATTATGTATTTCGACGAATCTATAAATAAACGACACTCGCTAGGATCATGTTCCATATTAAGCTCATTCATTAAACCATCAATATCACAACAGACATATAGCGACCCTTCCATTTAAAAAACTTGATAATGTTTCATTTCGTTTTCGGTAAAGTGAAACACCTGCTTTTATATCTAACAAGTTCCACTGTTAAAGTCTAG
>JAHBCN010022833.1:0-13024 GCA_019359885.1 Listronotus oregonensis
GCTTAAATGCACCTTTTTTAAAAACGATTTTTTGCTAAAATTTTATTTTTAAAATTTAAAATTTTTTATTTTAAATATAATAATAATAATAATAATATAATTACTGAAAAATTTTTTAGTATGACTTCTTAAACATGAAATTATTAAAATAATTTTTTTTTGGGTTTGGTTTAATTTAGGGGACTCAACCTTCACAAAAAATTATAATTTAAAATTTTTGGAGTTGTGTCACTTTTGAAGAGGAAGACGACCTGTAGGTACAGGGTGGCGGCTTTTTGATGGATTTTCAGGGAATTGGAAGAACTATAAGAGACAGAGCAAAAATCTTGTGGCACTTTTTTGAGATTCATTTTCGAAACACATGCAACGGCAAAAAATATTTAGGCTACCTTTTTGCCCCGGAAATACAGGACGCCATAATTTTGACGATTTTAACCAGACCTTTTTGGGGTTTTTACTAAAAATAAAAAAAAAAAAATGTAAATATTATATTTATGTAAAATTTTAGGTAAAATCAAGTGGCGCACTTTGTTTTTTTTTTACCAGTTAAGGTTTTAAAGATATAACTAAAAAATTGCCTTTTTTTTTAATTGGAAGCTTTTGGATATCATTTGACTGTATGTTTCTAAATACAATTACCTATCTATTAATACCATACACTTTATTTTTTTTTTTTTATTTTAAAGAAATGAGGGAAAACCTAATGGGATTCAAGTTTTTTACACCCTGCATAAAATTCATTGTGCAACCTAAGCTAATTGCCCCCTTTTTTTATTTATTCTTAATTTCAATTAACTAACAATAAGTACAAATTTTGTTTATTAGAATGCAGGTTGGCTTAGAAACAAATGATCACTGAAATATTTGTATAATATTTTATCAAGAATTATATCCCCTTTTTTTTGTGTTCTTAAATTTTAATTTAAATGAGACCGTGTTTAAAAACTTTAAAATATATAATAATATTAAATAGTAAAAAAAAGTAAATACTTTACAGATGTGTTTCGCCAGATATCGAAAAAGTAGGCAACCAAGAATTAATACTTGAAAAGCCTAGAGGAAAACCTTGTGGGGTTAAAAAATTCAAAATAAATAAATAAAGAATAAAATCATATAAGATATTAATAACTATTAAAAAAATAAAAATAAATAATAAAATTTTACATAAGAAGGGAAAATTTAAATACTATATCCATGTTCTGAATATCTGGTTTTTCATAATTTTTCTATTTTTCCACAAATAACTATATATATATATATATATATATATATATATATATATATATATATATATATATATATATATATATATATATATATATATATATATTTTTTTTTTCTTGAATATAAATATAAAGTGTGTAATATAAAATATTGATAATTTTATTTAAAACTGAATAGTAAAATAATATACAGGGTGCCCCATTTTAAAAAAAGCAACTTTGCATTATATCTTTAAAACTATAACTGATAAAAAAAATTGAGCACTTCACTGAATTTTACCTAAAATTCTACACAAACTTGCTTTTTACATTTTTTCTATCTTTGCTAACAACCGAGATAAAAACACCATGTACCAAAGGATTAAGTTAGCCGCGATTTGTTTTCACCGTTGCAGTTCTTTCGAAAATCGAACTCAAGAATATACCCTCAGATTTGCTCTCTTGTAATTTTCCCAATATGGTGGAAATCCATCGAAAAGGCATTAAACATTAAAATGGACAAGGTTAAATATGTATGTTAACAAAAGGATATCTGGAATACGAATTTAATTTCTTACACTTGTTTTATACAGTCTGTCTTTACTTGATGTATGAGTGCATTTACGCTACACCTTAGGGTCGGGCGAAATGACACGGAGACGGTGGGCGGAGACTAACAAACCCCACTACCACAATTTTCGTATAGCCGCATTAAAAATATTATATTTTATTTAGGTTCTTCCAAATTCGGTGTATCGATGCGATGTTGCAAGCCTACGGGAGATAACGTTTTTCGGTAACTATTTTTCACTTAAATGACATAAATTATACACCATTTTAAAGGTAAGGAAATAATCTATGCCTCTGCTGTAACGAATTTTTGAAATACGAGTCAAGAGGAAATAGTATCTAAACATAACCGATTTTAGGGTGACTTTCACTCAAGGAAATATTAAAAACTAAATCCAAATTTAAAAACTATTACAGCAGAAGCTTAGATTTAAGTGTTGGCTTTTATATAGTTTTTAAAAATTATCGATAACTTATACCGTTTTTAAGAAAAACATTATGCCCCGAACCCCAAAGTAGATCCAATTTTCGCGGCGCGACTCTTAATCTCCAAAAATTTAAAAAAAGTTAATTACCTTAAGTAGCCAAATTTTATATTTTATCTTGGTCATTGAAGCAGTGGCTATGTTAAATTAAATATAAAGCATAAGTAAAATAATTTCTGTTTTTAGGAAACTGTGTTTGTGCTTTGATATTTTTTGTTCAATAATCTTTACTCCTTGATCTTTGTACACCTTGGGACATCTTTTATAATTTAATTTGTACACTCCCATTTTTTCCTTTGCCTATTATATCTTTTTTTATAAATTTACCGAATATTTTCTTTCTTTTGTATGCTTTTCTTATATTCTTTTTTTAATATATATATAATATATTAATATAATTTCGCAATTTAAATTCGGTCTTTTTCTGTTATCACAAACAGATTGCCTTTAAAAAAAGTTTTTTTTTATTTTATTTTTGTTTGTTTTTTTATTTTTGGGGCATACTACAAATACTTGTATAAACACCCGGTGCAGTATACAGGGTGCCCACGAGATTACTTTTTGTCTGTCATTTTTTTTTTAAATTTTTAAATAGATATTAACGAAACTTGGTGAGGTTGTTATTTTACCAAAACGTCTTTTTTATGAATAGATGACAAGCTTTTCCTGCCTCCGCTTTTACCGGAAATAACTGGAAAATTTGATATGGGACACCCTGTATATTTTTTGTTTTTAAATTGTATCATTTTAAATCATATTTTGTTTAAATTTTACTTTAAATTAAATTTTAGTTTTTCATCTAGATTGTCGTGATCATCCCAAAATCACGCCACATGCATTACTGACTATCATAGAGGGCTCGAAACTTTTTTATTTTATTATGTTTGCCTAAGCTAAAAAACCGAAAGAGAAACATATTACTTTAATATCATTATCAAATGGAGTATTTTAAAGCTAATCCGAAGATAAAAAATATTTCGGCACTTTTTTTTATTTTTGTCAAAAAATTTTGTTTTATTATGTAAGTAAAAGATCATTTTTTCTACTAAATGGTGTATACTCTATATGTCGCCATAAATTGTAGTTGCCATAAACACAGCAGCTAGATAGGGTATGTTGCCGTTAAAACAGTTGTTTTTGTACTTTAAAAATTTTGATAGAAAATAGTTGGTCTGTGTTAATTAACCTATCCACTAAAATTTAAAAACAATTTTAAGCTGAATCTGGCTTAAAACAGAAAATAGTATATTTACTAAAAGTAAGTACGTTATCATGTACGGGCAATGAAAAGTAATTTTAGAATGACGATGGCATTTAGATGAAAAATTAAAATTTAATTTAAAAATACAATTTAGCAAAATTCGATATTAAAACGGTGCATTTAAGCTTAGAGCGCTCTTATCTAGTTTCAGAATACGGAAGGAACTGCTAACTGCCGTTTCAGTATAAATAAATATTTTAATTGTGCATGTCCTGAAGATTTTAAAATGTTTGTAAATTGTGATATAAGTGTTTTAACGTTTTTTATTGTTAATAGACAGATTTCCTTCTAGGGTAAGCCAAAAAAACATAATTCATATTGTAAATTTGTAAAGTCATTTTATGTAACTCACAAAAAAACGTAATAATTATAAGTAACCACTGCCATATTAATTTTTAGATTTATAAACACTGATGAAGGCTTTTGCCGAAACGTTTGTAATAATAAACAATATGAAAAATTAAAAATTACCTTTTAATTTTAAAATAGATATGAACCAAAAGTCCCAAGAAATAAAATTGAAGAATATATATATATATATATATATATTATATATATATATATATATATATATATATATATTATTATATATATTAATTATATTAATATATATTATTATATATATATATATATATATATATATATATATATATATATATATATTATTATATATATATATATATATATATATATATATATATATATATATATATATATATATATATATATATATATATATATATATATATACAGGTCGGGAAACGAAACCACCGACCATAGGAAATACGTGTATTCAAGCCCTTCCCCAAATTTATATTTCTCTCCTACAATTCCCTTTTGCAACGACGCCCCGAACTTGTCCGACTTTCCGCCGTATCAAGGGTGGCATTTTTGAACATCTAATTAAATAGACTTTTTTTTAGGGAATAAATATTATTTTTCATTTTTATAGAATTATTATTAATTTTATTTGTAGAATCTTTGTTTAATTTATTTATGACCGAATACCAGTTTTATTTCGCTCAGTCGGCAACAAAAAACTTATAAAACAAATAATTCCACACAGAATATGGCATATCGTAATTTTGCCTACTTGTTTAAGCGTGCAGTACCTTCCTCCAGCGATGTGGGTAAACTGATCCGAGCCGAACGAGATCAGGACGCTATCGCCTTTCGTCGGACGGCGATAGTGAGCCCGAAGAACACACCCACCTCGAATATTGCCTATGCTTTAACATACTATGTAATTTCTATGGTCGGTGGGTTCGTTTCAAACTGTATATATATATATATATATATATATATATATATATATATATATATATATATATATATATATATATATATATATATATATATATATATATATATATATATATATATATATATATATATATATATATATATATTTCCACAAAATAAATTAATTTATATTTTACCTATATCAGTTCCGCGAATATCATAAATAATAAAACTTAATAGGAATGTTATTCTAAGAAAAAAACATTTTTGTGAAAATTTAGATCTTTAAATGGACACCCAGTATATTTTTAATTTTTCGGATTCTACAGGCCGTTTCACGACCAAATGCACCATTTGCCAAAATTTTATGTTTAAATTAAAGTTTAATTTTTTATCTAGAGTGATGATCCTAAAATTATTTCTCATTGCCCGTACACGATAACGTACTTACATTTAGTAAACATACTATTTTACTGTTGTTAATACCAGATTTAACCTTAAATTGTTTTAACATTTTTAGGGCCGGATTAAACTTTTTGCCGCCCTAATATGTCAATATTTTTTGGATATCAGAACAAAAAATTTAGCATTAAAAGAATGTAAACTTTACTAGGAATTTTTATAAAAATTTAAGAAACAATTTTAACAAAAGTAAATCATACAGAAAATTAAATAACAATTCTTTAAAACAAATTTAATAACAAGAAACGAAAATATAAATTAAAAAGGCAAAACAAATAAGTATTTTTTTAAACTATGTATTATTTAATAATAGGCAAAACCCTATACTAACATTTTTCTTAGAGCCTTTTTTTCTGCGTAATCGTTAATTATATTATTAAAATTTACGATTATATATATTTTTTGTTAAACGGAAATTTGCCGCCCATAATATTGGCCGCTCTAGGCTTCAGCCTACTCAGCCTTTGCGTATATCCACCCTGCATGTTAGCTTACTATCAAAGCTTACCCCAAGGTATTTCAGCTCTGTAGACAAGCTCAGTTGTTTGTTTGGGGGATAGGGCCGAGTGATGATCGCGTTGTTAAAAGCAATGGGCTTAGCAATTGTTGTTTAAAAACGGTTTAAAATGTTTAACAAAACGTCATTGTCAGTGTTATTTAATGATTTTAGTAAGCAACCTGTTAAAATCTGACGTTTTGTTAAACATTCTAAACCGTTGTTAACTTTTAACAATTGCTAAGTCCATTGCTAAATTTAACAACGCGATCATCACTCGGCCGTAGGAGCGTTCTAGTTCACCATCCTCCTTTTCCCTATGTGGAGGACCATCTTTATCTACTTTGGGTTGATGGATAGCGCTTGATCAGCACACCATTCAGCTTCTACACATTTACTTGTAACACAGGTAATTTTGACCTTTTTTATCCAAGCTTTAATTCATCTGTCAAGTTGTCTATATCTTAAAGGATGAAGTTTTGCCAGTCGTCTTTGCTTCATAAGATTTATTATTTCATTTGTCATCCAGATCCTATGGTTATTTTTAGGTACACTAGTTAGAACGTTTCCAGTTGCCTTTTGCAAATTTGCTTTTAGGTCCTGCCAAATATCGTTTGGATCTTTTTTTTAATTATTATTGTCATTCCAAAGTCTAGCCAATTCATTTTTCATAATTTATCTTTGTTGTTGATTTTTTAGTTTTTTTAACATCTGGCTTCCGTTGTTCACATTCTTTCCTTATTATTTTGCAATAAAAACTGAAATTGGCAATTAGAGGATTGTGATCAGATCCAATATCTGCACCAAGGTACGCGGACACGTGTCTTATGCTGTTTTGGAATATTCTGTTTATTATAATTTGGTTCTTGACCTCATCGCCAGGTGACTTCCACGTATAAAGACGTCGGTAAGGCAGTTGGTTAAAAGTATTCTTTATAACTAGACCCCGTTCATTACACAGCTCAATTAACCTATCCCCACGTTCATTGCGCTCGAACAATTTAAAAGCACTCGCTATTCCCGGTACAGCCCCTCGCCCGACCTTCGCATTAAAATCTCCGATCACAATGGTGAGTTGATCTGTTTTAACTACACTGAGAAGTTCCTGAATTTGTTGGAAGAACAAATCTGCTTTAGCATCTGATTTATCGGCTGTAGGTACATAGACTTGTACCATGTTTACTTACATTGATTGGTTTGGCATCGATTTGCATTAATATAATTCTGTCAAAGAGTCAGAAAGAGGAGGAAAAAAACATGTTAAAATTTAATTTCCTAATTGATTGGCCAGAGCGCTATTTCCTTTTTTAAAAGTCGTTTGTGGGGTCCATGTTTGTACAGCATGTCTATAAGCGATCAACTGTTGGTAATGGTCTATTACTTATTTCCCTCAGTCATCTCGGGCCAGCTTCTTTGTGCTGTTTTCAACTTTTTTTTAAGTTCTTCGAATATGCTCCAACCGTTTAATAAGTTCTGTTTGCTCGGGAGAACCACGGTCTCGGAGAAGGCCCGCAAAATATCTGTCTCATACCCCAACAGTTTGTCATCAGTTAACACGATGGCTAGTTCCCTGCCAAGACTCCAAATCTCCTTTTTTAGGAACCGTTGTAATTTAACACCACTTAGGGTGGCTGCCTCCATGCAGCTCACCCAACCACTAAAAGCATCTTGACAGGCGAACGCGACGTGTAGGCTGCCCCGCCGTGCTTTCCTTAGATTCGTGATGGCCATAATTTTAATCATTTTAAAGGGTCTTACTCCTTGAACTGTGTCTCCCAGTGCGTTTCTCTTCTGCCCACAGATTGTGCAGTTTTCCACTATTGCCTGGATCACTGGTGTCATTTTTGACCAGTAAAATATATTCGATATCATTTCTACCTCTTGTTGTAGGTTGATTCTTAGAGCTGTCGGAACCAAAATCCTTTTTTGTTGTTTGTTTTCGTTAGTAATTTTAAATAATCTGTCTCCGTATAAAATAAAAGGATGACTGTCTTTCTCTTCTTCTACATGTTTCGTAAGGTCCTGTGTTAGTAAGACTACTTGCTGTTGTTTGATAACTTCTCATATGCTTTGGTATACCAATGCCAGTGTTATTTTGTATTCGTTTAATTTTTCTGGCTGTTGTTCCAACTATTAAGCCGCCCATAGCATTATTGAGATTTGGTCCGTTTTATTTATTCATTTTATCTCTACCTGAGTTTGTGTTGCCTTGGTTTCTGCCCGGCACGGGTCTTCCAGCTTGACTTGGTACCGTTGATTTTCGCTTTTCGGTTGCCCCTTAGTTAGGGCCGCATGAGACGTCGGGCGCTTAACATCTAGTTGATACTCCATAATTCGGGTTTCATGGATCTCAGGGCTGCTAGCTCGTTTCCGAACTAGACAAAGGCCGGACAGATTATTGCGCCTTGCCCGCATTCTTAGCTGCTCTCGGTCTTTTAAGCTATACGTTACATCTAGTATGCTGTCTACCTGCCCGCCGAAAATTGTATTTTTATATGCGTCGCGCTCGCGACGACGTTCCTCCAAGGATTTGCATGGCACTGGGTTAATACTGAACGAAAGTCCCAGCTCGGACATATATTGGGGAGTGCCGGCAACCAACGAACTTTTCGCTGAGTCCCCGGCACTTCCCACATCCAGCAAAGGCTCTTCCACCGCCTTAACAACGACATTCTGAATTATTTTTATTTAATTTTTACATTTGGGCCCTGAAGGGGCAACCACATCTTGCTGCACAATTTTGGGGTGGTTTTCACCCTCGACCTGGTGTTGAACCAGTCGGTTGGGATCAAGATGCGAAGGGGAATGTTCTCCCTTTCGTGCAAGCACAAAATGAAGGGTGGCCAAGGCTATTTCGGCCTGGCCTGGCCTGGCCCAACCAATGAGGTCGTGTCATTTTCCTTAGGATTTGGTCTGGTCTCACCTCTAGGGTTGTTTGCACCCCAGGCCGTGCCCGGATCGGGGCAAAGAGGATGCTTCACCCTTCACTTCTATACCAAATTTGGGTGCGGCCGAGGCAGTTTGGGCCTGGCCTGGCCCTTCAAAGTTGGCACTTGGCCAGAATGGAAATCAGTTCATTATTGGTGGTACATATACAAGAAGGTTCAGATAGTAATCCACAAGTAACCAGAGGGGCGGCCACTGCCCTCTGTGGTACCTGCGGAATAACATTTATTTTATTTTGGTCGTTTTCTTGCTTTCATTTTTGTAAAGCTACCCTTGCACCTTTAGTTGTATAGTATAGTGGATTGCCAGCGCTGTCGTGTGTTGGCAACGAAGCAGAACGTCGTCTAACCCGGTTTCGGCGCTGGGCACGCCTGACAAGTGTTTTACTTTGAACCGGCACTACAGAGCGGGAAGCCGGTTGTACAGGGTTATTCATTTTAAAGTAAACTGGGCTTTATTTTTTAACTTTTTTAAAAAACGATAATGACATTTCGTGTATTTTTTTTCGCAGAATTCAATTATCTAATCAGAAAAACATTTGAAACAAAAACAAAAGAGTTACAGCACGAGTGACGTATTTTTTAAATGGAATACTCCGTATATTTTTATATCAATAGATAGAGATTTTCACGAGGAATTCGGTGATATAGGGGTTGCTGGGTTTATTTCCTGCGGTTCTACTGCAGTTGTCTAAAAACTGCATGATACTATAAGGATAGTTTCAGCTGAAAAAACCTGGCTGCCACAGGTCACAGGTGCTTATTTGTCAAAGTCAAGAATTTTAAAAATACGTTTATTACTTTTTGGAATAGTTTTATAATGAGGTTTTCATCAGAAGAACGGCTTCAAATTATATTATATGCTAAAAATGATATGATATATCTATTTCTAAACCAAGCAGCAAAATTACAATAAACGGAAAAAATTAAAATACAATACGAGGTAAAATATGGTGGTAATAAAAACACTTATAACAAAAATTATAATATTACTAATAATTTAAATGTTCTACATGACCCACGTTATTTTCGATACATGTTCTATAACCCCTTCTTAGCCTTTCTAAGCTCGCCAATATTATTTGAGGTTCTTGGTTAAGACGGTTAATTCATTTAAATTTTTTTCTCTCATTTCTTCCGTGTTTGTGTTCCCATTTTGGTAAACGACATTCTTCAAGTGACCCCATAGAAAAGTGTCCAAAATTGTAATATCTGAACTATTAGGTGGCCATCTAATAGTGCCATATATTTCTCCAGTTAAGAATCCCTCATAGAATATTGGCCCGACAATTCTATTGTTAAGCACAAAACACCAGACATGAAGAGAAGACCTCCCTTGGTATTTAATCTCTTGAAATTTTCTGGGATTTTGTCTTGCCCAGCTGTACGTATTGGGTCGGTTAAACATTCCCTATGTAGTGAACGTAGCTACATCCGTCCAAAGAATCGTTTAAAACAGGGTAGGATCGTTATCTTGTTCATGAATTAAAATTTGGGAAACAAATTGAAAGCGAAGTTTATTTTGTTCACGTGTTAAATGCTGCACTGGAAGAACGTGATTTGGAAGATACTTATATTTCAGTGTTCTCTGAACCGTCGCATAGGTTACTCTTCTTCTTGCAGGGCCATACCTCTAGTCTCTAACTGCGTCAGTAATTGACTTCATGGGATACAAAGTAAAATAATTTTGAATAGCTCAATCCCGGTATCTTTTTTTTTATTGTAGTCCTTTTTCTAACATGTAACGATTTTTTTTCTTTGAATAAGACCTTTAGTTTTAAAATCGTTTTTACTGATATATTCCGGTGGAAATTTGCAACATTCTTGTTGGTTTTCCTGGGGTTTTTTCCCCTTTATAGTAGAAGTGTTTAATTTTAGAGAATATTTCTTTACTTTGAAAATAAGCACCTGACCTGTGGCAGCCAGTTTTTTTTAGGTGAAAATTTTCCTTTATACTTTTTTTTAGAAACGGCAAAGCAGGAAATCCGAACCCCATATCACCAATTTTTCGGGAAAAACTATTATTGATATAAAAAAATGGGGTATTCCATTTAAAAAAAAAGAACTGTGGAATCTTTTTTTGTTTTGTTTTTTAAGATTATTTTCTAAAAAAAAATACAAAATGGTATATTGTTTTTAAAAAAAATGGGGGAAATTAAAAAAAGCCCTGTTTACTTTAAAAAGTAACCCTTTCCGGGTGTTTGTTTCTCTAGCTGCTTTTAAAGACTTTTGTGCAAATTTTTTATAAATCTATTTTCATTATATTGCAGATTTTTTCACATACCTCATTGATATTGTCTTTGACATTTTTCAAATTTTGCTAACAGTTTTTTGTAAAAGAAAAAAAATTTTTGAATTAAAAATGGCCAAAAAACAGCTTTTTTGCCACCTTCCAAGGTTCCAACAAAATTTGAAAATAAATTTTTATTTACATTTTTAAAATAAATCAAAGTGTTAACAGGGCCGCTCCCTAAAGTTGCCAAACAAAGCTCCCGCTGGAACCCGTAGGCTAACCGCCCGTTGCTACCAGAACCCAGGACACTACCGTGTCCATAAGCACTCCCCGTGCTAACAACTAATCAAAAAAAAAAACAAAAAAGGGTTTTTGGGAAAAACCCCAGGAATATTTTTAAGCAACAAAAACAAAGAATTAAAGTCACTTATTGTAAATAATCGTAAAAGGACAAAAGAATTTTTTAACATTAAATGGAAAAGAAATGAATGAATTAATTTTAAAGTAAAAAGTTTTTAAAAAGGGAAAAAAACGAACACAAAACAAAGAATTAAAGTCACCTATTGTAAATAATAAAATAATATTTAACATTAACAGGGAAAAAAAATGAATTTAATTTTAAAGTAAAAAGTTTTTAAAAAGGGAAAAAAAAATGACAAAATAATCTTTTGGCTCGGTGGTTTGAGAGGGACTTTTGGGTGTCAGCAGAAGTACACACAGCGCCGATTTGACATGCACTGCCGAATTCCGTAACAATGTCAAGGGGCAACAACCTGGGATTCACCAAGAAACTTGGGGGATTTGATATTTGATCCAGTTGTGCTAACCCTTTTTTATTCTGTGGTTGTGGAGGCAAAAGGAAAGAAGATCAGCTGTGGATAGTGTGGATTTTTCCCTCATATAAAATAATGTGTTTTCCAAATGTTTTGAGATTCAGGAATTAACAAATTTTTTTCATTACCATACGAAAAAATTGAAAGTAGAGATAAGATATAGGTCTTTTTCTAATATAATATAACAAAAATAATATTAAATACCGACGTCGTATTTTCTTTTGCAGAAATGACCAGCCATTATTTCTCCAAATTTGCCATTTTGATTATTGCCTCAGTGCTTATATGTTTGCTTTAAAACCATCCCATGCTACATTTGGGAAAAACCCCCTTTTTAAAGGATCCATCTTTGGAAAAAAAAATGGGGCTCCAAGTGGCGTAAGTCTATTAAACAGCATTTAATTTTATAAAACTATGCACTTTAAATTTTATTTATGTCAAAACTGAAAATTTTGGAACAGAAATGTGTACACTATTCAGCATAACCCACGTTTTTTTGCCCAAAAAATTGTTATAAAGAACAATACATGTAAAATACTTTACAAATACCTTGCTTTTATTGTTTTGGTTAGTTTGTAACCAAATTGCACAATACTTTATTAATAATTTTATAATTTTAACTTGGTTTTTTAAATTCTAATAATTTAACATTTCTCGCCAAGCCAAAATCTATAGTAAACAGGGTTGCCAAGGAATTTTTAAAAAAGACATAAAAAAAATTTGGGTAATAATTTAAAATTTCTGTTAAAGGCACTAACCAGAACTAGCCTTCCTTAGAAATACGTTTTATGAACGGGCATTTACCATTCTTGTCCAACAAAAGTTTTTGCCTAGCTCAAGCAATTTAATTTTTTTTTTATTACATATTTTGTTACTTACCTTGATTTGGACAAAAATTAGAAAATTATACTGGAAAAAATTGATAAAATATGAAACACAATGAATTGGGGTTTAAGTGTTGCAGGTGTGCTTTTTTTTTTTTTTTAAAAATTTCCCGACAAAAAAAAAAAAAAAATATATATATATATATATATATATATATATATATATATATATATTTTATATATATATATATATATATATATATATATATATATATATATATATATATATATATATATATATATATATATATATATATATATATATAATACTTTTGTATTCTGGGGCAATTTAAAAAAATATATTTTGTGTATAATGTTCTATACCTATGTCTAACTGTGTTTGAGATATTTGACCTTGAATCAAAAACATCTCTTCGGCGTAACCACTTCTGCAATTGTTTTAAATTTTTT